>WOGZ01000174.1:0-71339 GCA_009733775.1 Alectoria sarmentosa
TTCGGATTCGAACTTTACGTTTTACGATTTACGATTATTAAGCGAGAAATTTACGATTTTTATTGATTTTATTGTTACATCATTTACGATTTACGAAATTTATATAAAATTACTCTTATTTAAAAATATATATAAAATATGTTAAATCTTTTATAATTAATTTCTCGCGACTTTTAAAGATTTATATTATATATTTATATAATCATTATTTTGAAATAAATTTATGCGATTTTAATGATATAATAATCTCGTAAATATAATAAAAAAGTAAAATGTTATTTAAAAAAAAAAAAATTCGTTAAATGAACGTAAAGGATTTTCGAAAACCTTATTATTATTTCAAATAATAACATATTTGAATTAAATATATATTAATATATATATATTCAAATTTAATAATTTTTATATCATTAAAAAGTTTAAAGCAAACTTTATAATGTGCGAAATTATAAAAAAATTATATTTTTAAAAAAATATAAAACAAAAGATGTAAGAGTGAGCGTAAAGATTTTTCGAAAATCGCTTTATCATTTCGAATAATAACATATTTGAATTAAATATATATTAATATATATATATTAATATATATATATTTAAACTTCAAAATATTTATATTATTGAAAAGCGCATATCGAGTTATATAATTAACGAAATTATAAAAAAAATTTATTTTTAAAAAAGTAAGAGACAAAAGATGTAAGATTTATATATATAAATTTTTAATAAAAAGGCTCGAAAGATTTAAAGACGTTATTTTGACGTTATTTCAAAAGGCGAAATTAGATAAAATTTATGATTGATTGCATATACAAATTTAAGATATTTTAACTTAATCTTACATTATTTCTTTATATATATTAATATTAAATTATTTATTAATAAAATTCTCGATTTTATTTAAAAAAAAAATTATAAAACTATTTTAATTGTTTATTATTTTAAGATTTCGATTTTTTTTATTATATTATTTTAAACTCTTTTTTAAAAAACTACATTATTTAAAAAAATTGTTTTATTATTAATTTCGAAATTTTATAAAATTAACTTAAACGTTATCGTAACGTCGCGAATTCATTTTCGATATTTTTTTACGAATTTATTAAAATATTTTTTTAACGTTATAAAGCGAATATTACGATTTTATTTTTTTAATTTATAAATTCAAATTTTTCTCGAAACACGTTTTGATTTTATATTAAAATTAAATTTTTTATTATTAAATACGACGACGATATTTCGTTTTCGCTATTATTACGACTTTTATAATTATTATTATTTTGAAAAAATTCGAATTCTTTATTAAAAGTTTCGATACGACGTTTTTTAAATAAAATATTTTATATTTATTTACGATATATAATTTATTCGTCAAAATCGAGATTATTTTTATCGTTATTAAAATTTTATAATTCGTTACGTTTTTCGTCGTTAATGTAATTAAAAAATTTTAAATTCACGATTTCAAATTCATTTATATTTGATATAATTAAAAATATAAAAAAAAATTATTTATTTTCGTCACATTATAATTGCGCTCGAATAATAAATATTATATTAATTTCGAATTATTATCTTTTAAAAAATTAAAAAATTAAAAATATTAACATTAATTTATATAATAAAATAAAATATATATATAAAATAATTAAAATTATATAATAATATAAAATTAATAATAAATATATTTTTATATTTAAAAATAAAATTAATTTTTAAAAAAACAAAATAAAAATAAGAAATTATCGCTTTTTTAAGCTTTTAATATTAAAACGTCGTATAATATACGTATATTAAATTTAAAATCTTTATATATTGAATTTATTCGCTATTTTATATAACTTATTTAATAAATTAATTTTCTTTTAAAAATCGTTATTATAAATCGAAAAAATATAAAATAATATAAAATTTAAGCTTTTTAATTATATTATAATACGAAATAAAATTAAAACTTTTCAATTTATATTATTTATAAAATAATATAAGTTTTTAATAAATTATTTTACAAAATAATATATTCGCGAGTTTATTTTATAAGATGATATATATATAAAATATTTCATTTTTTTAATCATTATCTTAATTATTATTTTGATTAATATAACTTGCGTAAATATCTTATATACTCATATAGCCGTGTTAGCCATGTCAGCCATGTCAGTCATATATACTCAGTAGCCATGCCAGCCATATACTCAATAGCCATGCCAGCCATGCCAGCCATACATACTCAGTAGCCATGCCAGCCATATACTCAATAGCCATGCCAGCCATGCCAGCCATACATACTCAGTAGCCATGCCAGCCATATACTCAATAGCCATGCCAGCCATGCCAGCCATACATACTCAGTAGCCATGCCAGCCATATACTCAATAGCCATGCCAGCCATGCCAGCCACATATTTAGTAGCCATGCCAGCCATGCCAGCCATACATACTCAGTAGCCATGCCAGCCATGCCAGCCATACATACTCAGAGTAGTCATGCCAGCCACATACTCAGTAGCCATGCCAGCCATGCCAATCACATACTCAGTAGCCATGTCAGCCATGCCAGCCATATATACTCAATAGCCATGCCAGTCATATACTTAGTATGCCTTGTAACCTTATCTTATCCGCCACAAAGATATGGAATATCCCATAAATATACCATCCCGTGGGACAGTCCCGCGCATATACCATATCATGGTATGATAGTCGTTGGGAGCTGTCCCATACCTGTTCAAAGATATGGTATCCAGGCCCTGTTTACCCATACCGTCCCACGGTATGGTATTACTTGAAATGGTATATCCCGTGAAATATACCATATCTTTTCGGCCTATAATCGTTATTAATATTTCGCTCAATCGTTTAATTTAAATTTTATGAAAGTCGTATAAAATATATTAAAATAAAAAATGCTTCGTAAAAAGTGAGACGATACATTAAAACATTTAAATAATTATTTTTAAAGAAATAAAAAAAGATTGATTGAAGAAAATATAATCACGTATTAAAGATATTTTATAAAGTTATTAATTGTTAATAAAGATAAATAATAAAATTATTAAGTCGGCGAAGTAATAAAGTATTAATATATTTACTTCGATTTTTAATAAAAAAGCTAGTAACTAAATTTCGGTAATAACTTTTTTTACTTATTAATATTAAATAGTTTCGCGTTATTATCGTTTTTAATATATAAATACTTTAGTAACTTAAGCGTAAAACTTAATATTATAATTATATCGTAGCATTATTATAATAAATATATAACGATTTCAAGTAAATAATTATTTATAAACAATAATAAAAAATAAACGTTATTATTTATAATCGTTTTTTATAAATAATATCTTTCACGAATAATACGGAAGTATAATTAATAAATTGTAATTTTTATTTAATATCGAAATAACGTCGAAATCGAAGATAATTTTAAATAAAAATAAAAATAATTTTAACTTTTATTATATTATCTCACATTTTTATATTAATTATATACTTAACGTAAAATATCGCAAATATTATTTCCGCGAGAAAATTATTTAAATCGCTTATTTTTGAAATTAAATTTTTAAAAACGTTAATGTTTTTCGATATATAAAATCTTCGAGCATAAATTTAATATATTTAATAACTTTTAAAATAAATATATTCAAGATCTCATTTTTTTAAATAATCGTATATATAATTGAAACGAATGTGCGAAAAAATCGTTCAGCTACCGTTATCTATTTGTAACGAATTATGATATATAATCTAACACACATTCAATAATAGTAGGTTACATTATCAAGAAACCGTCTATGAGCGGTTATTATTTGGAAAACCAGCTAGATACAGTTGTCGCAAACCATAGCCCGCCGCTGAGGTATTTTGGAGTACCAACGTAGGGAGTAGCAGCCCCATTAATTTCAAAAGGGGTTAGAGAGAGGCTTCACATCATGCTTGGAGTCTTTTTTGAATGACGATATCTGAGATACGCAAGAATCATGACTGTAAATGAGGTACCTAGTCTCTCGTGTCAGAACAACGTTTTGGGTACCCTCGCATGCGCTTCTAGAAGAAGCCAATCACTTCAGTGTGCAGAGTGTAGTGCGCAGGGTGCAGGTGGTTTTCATGGGTTGTCACGTCAAGTACCTGAGGTACCTAAGGATCGTAAGGCTCAGGTACTTTACTTAAGTATTGTCTGCCCTGAAAGCTCAACATCTTTACATTAATACTCCGTACATATGTACTTTGGTACATACCCCGCTTGTCTCTTCTAGCCGCCGACGACAGGGATACTTACTAATTAGCGTTAGAATCATCCTCGAGTGCTCCTGCCACCAACTATGCAGAAGACAAAAAGCCTCATCGACTTCAAAGTTTGGCTCATAATTACGTAGACCATAGACCCTAATATTGAATACTCGAACCTCCTACCGGTCGCTGCCCACCCGACCAACCCAAGCGCCACTCTGCACCAGCTGCTCCTTGACACCTATTCAGAAACGCGTTCCAATCACCCCCGAATGACAATACCCAGCATTCAGCCTTGTACCAATCAAGCTCGCGCGGTGATCGCGCACGCATCAAAAGCCCACTTACAATCTCCTCATAACTTGCCGACAAACGGAGTCAACCATGGATCAAAATCCACCAGGCTCCGGGCAGCAACAGCAGCACCAGCCACCCCTACCACGGTATGATCCCGCCAATGGGGGACATTACGGTATGTGACCTGTCTCTTGTGCCGTCTACAGCGTGTACAATTATGGGCCGAGATCCCATCCGAGTTCTCTCTGGACTCGGACATCCAAGCTGATCATGTCATCTCATTATAGGCGCGAGTGCTACGGTACGTACGGCGAAGCCTGTCGGATTGCCTCTAGACACATGGCTCATTGTTGCTACAGGTGGCAGCGCAAACCGGTTTCACATCCCCGGAGTTTTACACAGGGACATGGGCGAATGTGAACGATCTGCAGGAGGAAAATGGCTAGCATCACAAAAGCTGACGAGCTTCTAGGTCAGCCAAGGCCTCAGTGGCAACTATCGCGATATTTTGACGACTTATTGGCAGCAAACCATCAACAGCCTCGAAAATGAGACACACGACTACAAGCTCCATCAACTTCCACTGGCCAGAATCAAGAAGGTCATGAAGGCCGATCCGGATGTTAAAATGATTTCGGCTGAAGCGCCGATATTGTTTGCCAAGGGATGCGACATCTTCATCACCGAGCTGACGATGCGCGCATGGATTCACGCTGAAGAAAACAAACGTAGAACACTGCAGCGCTCAGATATTGCTTCCGCACTGGCAAAATCCGACATGTTCGACTTCCTTATTGACATTGTTCCCCGAGAAGAAGCCGCAAGTCACGCCAAAAGATCTGGAGGTCAGGGAGGCGCAGGGGGGAGTGGGAGCTCTGCAGCGCAGGCATCCTCAGGCGGCCAAATCATCCCCCCTCAGAACAACGTTCAACAGCAGCCTCAACCCGGTCACCCTCAGCAGGCTCCACAGCAAATGGCCCATGCGGACTATTCTTCACTTGCGAACGCCCAGATGGGTCAGGAGCAGGAGTATAGGCCACAGCCTGGAATATACGCTCCTCAAGTACCACCTGATCCTACCAACGCTTATGGCCATCCGCCACAACAGATGTTCGAGGGTTTGTACAGTTATTCTCTTCCTACACAGCCTGTAAGTCAGCTGCGGCCTAGCCCTTGATCCAGATACTTTGCTGAAGTTCCGAAAGATGTATCCGGTCAATCAGAGGGGTCAAGACCCTTCAGGTGGACAGAATGCGAGCCACCAATATCAGAGACACGAGGGAGGCGAAGGGGATGCAGATGCTGAAGGCGAACGGGATTACGAAGTCGGTTAATCACCTTATTCGAGCAAGCCTAGTATCTCTGTATCTCTTTATCTTTGGGAATTTTATTTCGCCTAGAATGGAAAGAGAGCCAAATTACTATAGCGACGGCGTGGAAAAGACGTTCAGAGCTGTCTTTCGCCGGCGTGCATGGATGTTATTCTGAGTATGTTCGCACAATAGCGATTGATCCCTGGCCAGGTTGGCGCTATCGAAGTAAGTCCCTTGAGTCCTGAGTCTGGTATCATTTTTGGTGCAGCTATTGTGGCCTCCTGGAGTCTCGCCTAGGCAATATTAGATACAGCTTGATGTACTCGGGGGCTCAGAAATAGAGCGAAAGCTCAATCAAATCGATTGTAGTTGGCGTGAATCCTTGTTCCTCGCCTTTGGTCTTCAACATGCTAAGTGGCAAAAGCTGGCATGTACTGGGATTTGAAGTTCTCATTCTGTGCTTTAAGATTTCATGCCGAAGCGCGAGGACAAGGCCTGAAATTTGTCTGTTCTTAGGTTGGCTGGACTCTGCACCGTGTGGGTGAGTCTATTAAGAGTTAGCATATTGCCCAACCATCAGCTTATTGTCAGAGCTCTGGCGACACTTACTTCTCAAGTAGAATGGGACCGTTCATTGCATCGACTCTTCCATATTTCTTGTTTCTTGTGGCGATATCGTAAAATTCATCAGAATTCTCGGCTTGCATCAACATGACAGTTTGTTGAAGCTCGTCCAAGTTTTCTCTTAATATGGGGTTTTCAAGAGTATCCACGAACTCAGTGAGGTATTGAACGTCTTTGGCGAGCGCAGCCACGCCATTTGGATTGATCCGCCCTACTTCCGCCGAGAGAGGAAGAGACAGAATCATAGTTGCTGCGTGGCTCAGGGCATCGAAGTATATTAATTCTTTGATCTCCGTAGGTAGTCCCAAAAGTACAGAGTTCATAATGTTCGACAAATATCTTGTCAATGTTTGCATGTAGTTGCTGGGCTCCTTCTCGAGTGTGGGTGCCACCCAGTCATATTCTGCGGTACCGATAAGGTCATCGATCTTTGAATTGACAAGCTCAAATATTCGCTTTTCTGCTGTTTTCTTATTGCTGCGGAACTTTTCTGTGGCTCTGAGGTTAACGCTTCCCCCAACAGAGGCGGTAGACCTAGCAGCGGCGAGCAATGGTTCGAGTTCATGGCAAGCAATCTCGAAATGTTCCAAGTTGATTAGGATCTGGACAATTTGTCCCAGATATTGCGAATTGAGCCTTTCTATCAATAGTCGACAGACGCTTCCCGAGAGGAGCTCATCTAGAGAAGTCTTAAGAGTCTCGTCGATAACCCTTGGATGCTGAAAGTGGTCGTCGGAGAAGAAATAGAATTGATTTAGAAAATTCCGGATGTCGATGCAGCAGAGAGGATACATCTGAGAAAAGGGAAGGACGCAAGGGAAGTGTATCTCTTCGCGTGGCTTGTCCGGCGTGTACCATATTACGTTGACAACCTTGTCATACTCTTCTAGCTTGCTTATCGGCATTGGCATGTAGTCGTCCGTCGACACAATTTCTTGAAAGTCATCACTGAACCGTCTTTTCAGTAGTTCGGCATACTTTTCGAACAGTTTTAGCAGAAAAGAGTTAAGAGCTGCTACTGGGTAGTTCCAAGACTATGCTTCATCAGCAACCTGACCTAACAAGAGAAGGAAACGTGGTCCTTATTTTCACGTACTTCCATAGTCTGAATGAAGAGCGCGATCACCCCTTTTCTCTTAAGTAGGACTTCGGCATTGGTGACCTCGTGCAATGCGTTTGAGATTAGCGTGATGGCTGTTTGGCACATTGAATCCCAAAGTTCATCAACATCAACAGTAGACCGCAATTCCGGCGCCTTTTTCATTGTCGCCTTCTCGACAATGGAGAAGCCAGCAATGCCTTCCAACAGCTCGCTCAGACTCGCTCCTTCTGCATCGATCAGGGTCACAGAAGAAGGCATTAGAAGTTCTTTCTGCTGCTTCCGAGTGGTAGCATAGTCGGCGCGGAACTTGTCAACCTGGCCAAGGGCATTGTGAATATGAAGGCACTCGAACAAAGGCGTGAAGTCAACTTGAACATCTTCGTTATCAAGAATGTCAAATTCCTCCGTCTCATCAGAAACTAGCTCAATGGCAGAATTCAGCTTGAAGTTGCTCAGGTCAGGTAGCGCTTCCGCTCGGTCCTTCTGACGGGTTCTTCTCTGTTCAGTATGGTAAAAGGCCACTTCACCAAGGAATTGCGAAGTCTCTCTGATTCGGAAGAGCCATGTGTTCAAATCTGTCATCACAGCCTCCGCAATGAGCTTCTTGGTGGCAGGAACTGATGTCTGGATCATCTCCGCGATTTTGTACTGTGTTATCTCCTTAAGATGGATATTCTGAAGCTCATCAAGAGCTCTCAATGCCGAGTAATGACTTTTTTTACTTAAAAGATCGTGGACCTGATTGGCCAATCGCAGGACCTCTAAGCAATCACGCAGGGCTTGGGTAGCTTCGTCTATGTTTTGTCGCACCCCGCGCGAGTCAACAAGAGCCTTCTTCTGCTCAGCCAGCTTTTCGGTGCTTGACTGAATGGACTGACTAAGAGTGAGAATCTCGGAAGTTATTCCGATGGTCCCATCGCGCACGTGAAGTAATTGATTGACCGAGCTGACGAAGCCTTGGTGGTTCGTGTTGCATATTCCTTCAATCTCCGCCTCACGGTTTGCGGAGTATTGTGTCAAGGATTGCAGAAGCAGGTGACATTGGCCACCTTTGCTTGCGTCTTTAATGGCGGGGAGAAGCTGGGTGAAATATTCATTGTCGGAGGGTGCTTGCACAATCTGTAAGAAGTAGGTATCAGTCAGGCTGTGACAGCCATCAACGATATGGCGTGTCTACCCACCTGCTGTACAGCATAGTCCAGCTCCCTTCGAGGATCGATTACAGATGGCATTTTACTAAACAGTAGACGTATGACGTTGGCTTGCTTTCAGGCACCAACCGGTGCTAGATTGATTGGGTTGACAGCATGAAAAAACTACGGCATATCGTCTCTGGTATGCCCAAGTCTTTTAATCACTGGGGCATCTGAAGCATTGCGAGCAGATTTCTTTCTTCGGTGCTTGAGAAGCGCAAAGCTGCCTGTGGTAGTGTGGCCTGTGAGCCTGCTGAGATCAAGTATGCCGGTGCCCAGGTCCAGGACGCCCTAGAAGTACCCCTGCAGCGATCTCGACGCTGGCGGGCGAGGCGCTTAGAAAAAGCTTCCGAGGTTCCTAGCCGAACTCCCCTGCATCCTTATTCCGTACTTTAATCTACGCAACTATGCCTCCCTCCTCCTCTCATTTCCGACTGATGCCACTGCTCGTACGTTACTCTCTCATGAAAGTATCTCAGATTTGATACTCGTCCCAAATTAAACGACTGGCCACATCAACGCTTGGGTTGATTTCGACATCCAAAACCTTCGACTGCAGATAAACACTACACCTGCCTTCTCTTGTGTCACCTTGGAGCAGGCTTCTTACTGTGCAGAAAATGCAGTATTGAACGTGACGCTTACCCTTATGAGCGGTGGAGGATGCGCTCCCAATTGAATTGAAGGCGCTGAAGCATCCAAGCCTACCACGGATGCGTGTCTTTCTTTGAATCCTGTAGATTGTCCTCGGGCAATGGGAGGGCCCAGACGCAGCAGCGTCTGGCTTTTGTACCTCAATCAGACCCCTCTCCGGCGGCGATGGCCCAGAGACTCGGATTTGTTCGATGAAAAGTAAGAAATCAAGGTATCTTAGCTATTTGTCATGCTTCAACTTGATGCCTCTCCGAATGGAGACTGTCACCATCCCGTATCAGCCTTCCTTAGTACCGTATCGTATCAATGAATACCTTACTTACCCTTCCCTCTTGGCCCCTCCTCTGGAATATACCTCTGTGTCCCCCTCCTGCACTTCCTTGCACACTCTCCGTCTGCCAACTGAGTGCTTGCAATCACTGTTGCCTTCTCTCTTGGACACATTCAAAGACAACACCAGCTGCAAGAAACTTCTTTTAGCAAAACGTTTTGTCTGTCATCTTTCAAACGGCTACAACTGTTCATACCTCCTTCTTTTTCCTTGCGTTGCTGCCACTTGCCAGATTATTACTATTTCCGACTTCAAGCAGGCCCATCTCGCAAACATGGCATGCACTCATGACCACAATGGTACTTCTGCTAGCCCCAATTCGTCCGAAGAGGTCGAGTCGCACCACGGCACCCCAGCAACAAAGCTTTCTCCATTCTCCCCAGATCAGGTCCTTGAGGATCTCAAGCATGTTAATCAGGGTATTGTGAGGGCGAGGGTACCGCCACCCTTTGTTCTTGCTCGTGATCAGTCCAATTTTGGTCCGAATGGCAAAGGTGGAAGTTCCATCGCGCCCGGCTCGCAAGATCCCTTCCTCTCCGTCCCGACCTTGAGCTCAAATACTCAAAGCTCTGGTGATGGGTCTAAGCTATCGCCTAATGCTTCCACGTTCACTCCTACGAGCCTGATCGAGAGTGTCTCTAGCAATGGTACCCCTAGCTCTAGCACGTTCCAATATCCTCTCTCCGCTCCAATTTGCGCTACTGGTATTCAAGGTCTGGATCTCCTTTCACTTATGTCCCACTCAAACAACCTCCGATACGGTCCGATTGGAAAGAAGAATGTTTTGTCTGGTCCAAGTGACACCACAATTTCGCCCACGAGCCTGCCAGCAGTCTCTTCTTTCGGCAATATGGTCGCCAACGTGGGATCCATCAAGCAGGGGCGATTCTCTACTGATGTCGCAAAGTCGAGGTCCCTGATGGCTGGCCCCGTGAGTAGGGCGACTTCCGCGAAGGAGATTGAAAATCTTTTAGGTGTAAGTTTTGTTGATAGCCGAAGCCTGTGAGACGACTAATGAGTGCTTAGCATAAAGTCGTCTCGCCTCCTAATGATGTTGTGTTTGCTGAGTTGGCTGTCACCGGCCTATTCTATGTCAGATTTGCGGACATTCGTGACAGTGACAATGCGTATTCGACCATCAAAACACGCCACCGCGAATGGGACGTTCAGTTCATCTTACCAAAGCAGTTTGCCCAGAAATTCCATCCAGAGAAATTCCGGTTTCCTTCTGTGTCAAAGTACGAGGGGCAAGTTCTGGTGAAGGCCGAGTACGCAGGGCTACCCCAACATTTTGATGCCGTTGCCATCGGACATCGTATCAAACAGGCGCTCGAAAAATACGGCTTTATAACAGCCTTCGAACTAGGCTTGGTAAAGGACTCGGTAGCGGCTTATCGAGCAGAGTACTCTAACGTCAACGCTATTGACAACACTTTGTCGCATCTGAATGGTTCAACTTTTGCCGTGAGCTTTTCTCCCAAAACCGGGTACTTGCAGATGGCTGACTCACACAGATGTGTACCTTGAGCATAGCTCCTTACCAGCCCGACCTGGAAGGGTCAACACAACGCCTGTCAAAGTCGCCTGGTCCTCTTATTATGGGACAGGAGACGAGCTTGGAGAGTAGTTTGGCTAGCATGAGCCCGTTCGATCGCCTCAACACGTATGGTCCAGAGACCTCAAGCTCCCCTTCGTATTCGCAGCATCCTTACTCAACCCCCGCTAGTCGGCCTCTTGCTTTTCGCAAAGATTTCGGTGAGCAGCAGCATACGCCATCGTCTCACCACAATTACAGCCAAGGCTACGTGGGTGGAAGCTCTGATCAGAGTCCTTATTGGAGTCCAAACTACAGCACCTTTTTGAACTCAGGGCTTCAATCGCCGGTCTGGTCGGCCTTCAATCCCGGTGCTATCGGACAAGAGCGTGGAACACCCACACTTCTACATCAGCGTCAAGGATATTGTCCCCAGCAAAGTAGGGGCCAGAGCAAGATTGGTGGGCGTCAATCCCACGATTATGCATCCGGGCACCATAATATTGTAGACATTGATCGTATTCGCGAAGGAAACGATGTCCGCACAACGGTATGATACTCACTTCTTACACACTCCTTGCTCTCCAAGCCATGCTAATGATCAGTGGCAGATCATGCTGAGAAACATCCCCAATAAGATTGACCAAGTACATCGTACAGTATCTCTATGTTCGCACTTGAGCTTACATTTCTTAGACTCTGCTCAAGGATATCGTGGATGAAACCAGCTTCGGCAAGTACGATTTCATGTACCTACGGATTGGTATGCCCTTTGCTCGTTCTCCGATGGTTGCGGCTAATCAATGCAATGTAGATTTTGCAAACAATTGCAAGTAAGTTTTCTATAAGTTGCTGGGGCATTCGATGTCCTCAAATGGTCTAATCTTTGGCATTTGCAGTGTTGGCTATGCTTTTATCAATTTCGAGGATGTAAGTCGACATTATGCGGAAGCAACTTCCAGAAAGCTAACTATCGTCCAGCCATACTCCATTATCGACGTTAGTACTATTTGCGATTATATGAAAGACGGAAGGCTCACGTAAACACAGTTCGTGAATGCTAGAGCGGGCCATCGTTGGTGAGAATGATCTGTCGATATCATTAGATGACTCAATCACTGACATCGGCTCAGGAATTACTACAACAGTGACAAGGTTGCCGAGGTCTCCTATGCCAGTACGCTCGCTCTAAAAACATGCTTTCATAGGGTTCATTTGACATGTCGTAGCTATCCAAGGAAGAGACTGCCTTGTTCAGAAATTCCGCAATAGCTCTGTCATGCTCGAGCTTCCATCTTTTCGCCCCAAGGTACACTCACCCTGTTGCTGTCAACAGAGCATTCTAACTAAGTCTCCAAAGATCTACCACACTGGCACTGGTCCTATGACTGGTACCGAAGATAAATTTCCAGGCCCAGATAATCCATCAAAGATGCGTCGGAGTGTTGAAAATGCAGAGCATGTTGGTCAGTTGCACAAAGCTTGTTCAGCACCTCCTGCAAACTGACTGCTAGATTGCAGGGCTCTTCGCACCTAGAGCCGGTCAAAACTTCCGCGACGAGCAACGACGACGTCGGTCCCAGTATGATCGTGGCACTCGGCTTGCGGAGATCGAGGATTCGTACGAAACCCATCATCACGACTATAGGAATGAACCAAATGCTTTTCACGCTGTCAGTCCCTACTCGAGATCTAGAGGTCCCTGCTACCCAAGCTATGGAGGGACTCCCTGCTAGCTGGGTTGAGGAAAATTGTCTCACACAGACCTGCTTAGCGCAAGAACATTGTCTGATGTCTAATGACCTTGCTATGGGACTTGCAGAATCCGTGGCTCTCTTGAACGAAAGCAGAGACATTCGCAACTAGTGTTGTCATTATCACCTGTCACTTCGTTTTGCCCTAGAATCATGGCCTGTTGGGGTCGTTGAACAAGAAGGAAAGAAATCTCTGTTGTATATGGGATTGAATTGGAGGCCTTGATGTGTTTGAGAGAGGCTTTATACAAGAGTGTGCAGCTATGGATGATGTGGTATCAGATTTCGCTTCTTTCGCTGATCCTATTTTGCTCTTAAGGGGGGGGGGGGGGGGTGATGTTCGATGGTTTGTGGCTGGAAACGAGACATGATTGCTTGAGTAGCTTCTTCACTATATTCTTCTCATAGCCGTGCAACACCTCATAGCAGCAAATTAGATAATAACTCTTGGCGGAGTTCCAAAGCGCTCGCGTTCGTCCCATCAATAGGTAGCTTGCCATTGTCGGATAGAAGGCACGTGACCTAGTCGAAATTTTCCACCACTCAAGGGGTAGGCGAGACGTGACGACAAGATTTTTTATCTGCTGCCCACCACTCCCGTCATGGCCACTAGTGAGTATCATGAGGGAGTTTGCCAACTGAAAATGATATGACAGGGCGAGAACCACCTCTGAAATGGACTTTGAAGCTGTCCACTTAGAAGCAGCGACTCATGCATTCCATCTGCTATATCATCGAAATAAGAACCAGCATCGGCACTCCAAGTGGTGGAAATGGTTTTCTATGCTCAAGCGCTGCGTGAGCAAGTTGAAACACGAAGTCAAAGCAAGAGATATTTTGCGCGCTCAAGCCCGCGTGAAACACATGAATCAAGTCTTGCTGCCGAGGTGCTATACGTAAGTTAGAAGGGATTTATATAGTTGCTTCTTCGACTGCGGTCTAATATCTTCTCAGATCCTTCACTCAATTGATCCAAGATACCCAGTTCTCAACCCTTGGCATAACACTTGTTGCAGAACTTTCTAGAATTTGGAGAACTGTACCACTTTACACGGGCCGAGCCAAAGATGAAATGGTTTTTGCAACGGAGCTTGTTAACAGCGGAAAACCCTTTCCCTTGAATCTATCCGAGGATATTGGCGAAGCTGTGGGAAGAACTACATGGAGCAACCCTACTGATGTTGGTATGTCTCCTGTCCTCACGTTCGACACCCTCGCCGGACCAGAACGTGGTAGGGGTCCAGAAAAGCGCCTTCATCAAAGGGAAGGAACTGGCCTAGAAATCACGAATCCCAAAAACGGTGAGATCGAATTACAACAACCAAAAGCCAGCGCCGCCACTACTGATTTGAAGTCGCATGCCTCGTCAGCGCCTAGCAAGAAACAGAGGAAGAGGAAGCCAGTCAATGCTATTGACGATCTCTTTCAAGGGTTGAATTAAACTTTTTGAGGCCATTTCTGAATTCTGCCCTATCCAGGACTTGCAATTATTCAAATTATACATGAGGTCTAGTCTCAAGCTCTGATCTACTAGGAGCCTATCCAAAAAAGCAGGCTACCATAACCGATACTGATACAAAGATGTTGCCCCATGCCCCATGCCATGCTATAGAGATATTTGGGGGAAAAGACCGTCCAGATGAACAAATGCGCTCGCAAAGCTGTACATGCAAGCATCACAAACAGAAGGCTACTCGAGACAAAAGTAGAGAGCAAGAATAGATGCCGGATCCACTTCTGATGCTGCTTATCTCGCCTCGATAAAAGCATTGCTGTTGCCGATGTCCACCACAAGGGACCCGCCCAGTTACCGCAAAAAGTCAACACACCCACTGCCACTATATTGTATCCATCGATACCGTTGTAAGCGTTGGAAAGATCAATCGAGGAGATGGCGTTAGAGCCGCCAAAGGCAAAAAATGATGCGTATTGAAAAAGCAGAGATGTCAACGTCAATTCGATGCTCGAGACGCGAAGGAAAGCTAGCGCTTGGTATTGTATCTCGAGCAAAAGAAAAAGCGGTACGTTGGTGGCTCGGGATTGGGTGAGGAGAAAAAGGGTGAAGAGGTCGTGGAGAGGCCGCGAGATATCTGGATTTGTTTCAATGAGCAAATTTCCCGACGGGCTTGGATTAACTTCTACCTTTCATTTTCCGACCTCTCCGTATTCTTTGGTATACCGCAGGAAAGCTTGTCATCACCATCATGATGGCGATACTCGTGAATATAGCTCTTGCCTGAGCTATCAACGATGCCTCTTCCATAGGTCTTAAAACAAGATATCCGAGGCCTTCGAGGAGTTCTGGAGCATCTGCTTTCGTGAACGCAACTTTAAATCCTAGTGCTGCAATGCCTAAAGCTAGAGAAGATGCTGTAGCGAGGTGGCGAGAGGCCCATGGTATGGCTCTCCTCGAGAGGCGTTGGATAACATCAAGATATGTCACAAGCACGAGAAGCCATAAAAACTTGTTGTGTGCTGGAAGGACAGTCCTTGCGATGTCTGGTTCCCCGGCATGCTTTTGACCTGTCTGATTCCAGACGCGAATGATTCGCAAAAGTACCAGCAGCGAAGCAGCAGACCAGGACTCCAGCGAGTATAGCAACGTAACACCATTGCGCCTGCACGATATTAGCAAGTCACATGTTACAATCGAATGCAATTCCTACCGTTTCAAAAGCAGCCATCCAAGCCAGCTGGACGAAGCCCAATACCAGAAGTGCTGTTCTTCCTCGACGTAGCTGCTTGCAAACATCATGAATCCATATGCGATGAAGACGATTGAGGTCCATAGTCCGGTCGCTTGGGTTTCGAAAAGGGCTGTAGAGACAGTCGCTATCCCTCCGACCGTTACCAGTGCAGCCAGACCAATACCAAGACCGAGTCTCAACAGATCGTAATTGCACGCAGTGTTACTCATGACATCTTGGGCGTGTTTGGAGAACTGCCACCGTTCAGTAATCGAATTAATAAAGGCCCACCTAATATTTACCCGTGTCAACGCATGCAACGCTGGAGCCGTTTCGATCTGACCAGGAACATCTATCAGGCCTGCTGCATTGGACCAAAGACAGCTTAACGTCTCTCCAGCGGGCTGTGCCAGAGTGCAGTCATCGAGGGTTTCGGGTCCACTGAATGATAGCCCTGGGAAAGTCCCGCGGACGATGTCTAGTATTTGTCGAGCGTTCTGCAAGAGAAGGCCTATTCTTGCGTCTATAAAATTTATCAGTCGAAGCTCCCGCATGGAGCACATCCTTTCGAATACACCGACCTTCGTCCCAGAAGCCCAGGAAATCTGGTATGAACACACCCAAGTTATTGAGCGGTATTGGAAAGCCTAGTAAGCCAGCAAGAGTGGGCGCGATATCGGACTGTTCTACCGTGGTGTAGTAGTTGAACGTGGATTCGGGCAAGGCGACCGGGCATTCAGAGCCTTTGCAAATTGTTTGAAGTTTTGGGGAAATGAAGACCAATGCTGGGGAGGTCTCGCTTTCTGCCGAGCCTCCATGGTTCCCAGCTTCATTCATGCCGTGATCGCCGCATAGGACAAAGAGCGTGGAGCGGAGATGTTCCTCCGTCTCAATTGCTCTGTATATCTGTTCGACAATGCCATCCATCTCTGACTGTTTCGGAATCATGTTAGGACTGGGTGAGTTAGTGCTCTTGGTCAAACTTGACTTTTTACGAATAAGGAGAGCTACCTTCGTGGCCCGGATTTATGCCCAATGTGATCAAGGCCAAGGTAATGCATTATCATGCCATTCCAGTCGCTTCGCTTCAGCTCTGACGGAATATGCCTCGTCACATTATCATCTACTTCCGTAAAATCCTGGCAAGTGATCCTTAGTATTGCTATATCTACTGTACGTTTCCTAAAAGAACAACCACTGACCGATACGAAAAAGCTCGAAGTACCATCGGAACGAACAAATGTATCAGGAAATAACTTCAGCCAGGTATCATCACCATACATGACCAGCTTTCCTCCTCGCTGTTCCTTCAACTGAGCAAGCCAGGTATCTTGACTTGCAAGGTTGGAAGTCGTGTCCGACTCGGCAAAGTTGAGAATGACATCGAGGAAGGAGGGGATGGATCCGGTGGTGATTGCTTTGACTCTGGGCATGGTTATGGTAGGCGAAGTGGCATGGGCGGTGAACGGCATGGCTGCGCCGGATCTTATGAGGCTGGAAAAGTAAATCAGCTTCTAAGACACGGTACACATTCATAGCTCACGCTTGAGTAAACTTGAAGCCCGACTCGTAAGAATAGACGAAATCACTAGGAGCTTTAGCGTGATAATTGAACCATGATGTAGGATGGATGTCAACCTTCTGAGCGCATCGACCACCATGAATATGACCTTGTCGAACGGTGCAGATACAAGTTGGGCGCCATTGTCTGAGTCTTGGAATGTAGCTCTTCCTGGTATAAAAGGTTTGTAAGGAAAGAAGCCGGTTGCAAAGATCAAGATAGCTATGGGTATCAGCAAGTTTGCGAGGATGAGTAGCGGCAAGGAAAGCCTTTGCGACATGATAGAAGCATGTTTGATGGTCTTGGTCATGCTTTGGCTGCTGATCAGAGAAAGTACTCACGACGGGTTTCAATGACGCGCACTTAGCCTAAACTAGTAAGGTCACCTAGGACCACTACCACGTACCTTAGGGGAGGAATATAAGTTGATGAAACGATAGTCACACGGTTGTTCTACGGTTTTTTAAAATAAAGGTTGAAAAAGTCGTTTCTGCCTAAAGGCTATGACGTTTTTAATACGATTTTCTGAAATAAACGATTAAAGCCCGTTTAACGTGATTAAGATTTAATAAAATCTTATTTATTTAACTATATTTTACAACTAACGTCAAAACATAAATCTAACGAGATTCTCTCTACGAGTGTTCACTTTCAAAACATGTACTCTTACATTACAAAACGAAAATATCGCAAAGATCATTCCCGCGAGAAAATTGTTTAAATCGCTTATTTTTAAACTTCAATTTTCAAAAGCGTTAATGTTTTTTTATACGCAATATTTTCGAGTATTTAATTTAACAAGCTTAACAATTTTCAATATATCGTAACGATTTTACGACGAGAATTTTTGATAAAAAACGATAATAAAATTATATTTATTATTTTTATATAAACGTGTATACGTGAAAATTAATTTATTATCGTATTATAAATAAAATTGTTAAAGATTTACAACGTAATATAAATGTTTTAATACGATAGTTATATTATTAAATAATTACTTAAAAACAATTTCGTAAGCAATTAAAATTTAAATATAATTTTTCGAACTTATAATCTTTCGCTAAAAAAAAAAAAAAAAAGCTTAACGACGAAAATAATTTCAATAATTTTTTCAATTGTAAGAAAAAAATGAAATAATTTGAAAAGAAAAATTGTTATAAAAAATCTATACGAAAAGTTTTATAAATGTTAAAATTTAGTAATTTTATATTTAACTTCGAAATTTGATTTTATAGCGAGTAATTTTAAAAATATCTTTAAAAGACGTATAAATCGATTTTTAGAAATTTTTATTAAATATAACTTCGAAAGACGATAATTATCAAAATTCGTTTCATAAATTTTTTCTTAAGTTTTTAAAAAATAAAGTTAAGATAACGTACTATTTACGTGCGTAACATTTAAAATAATTTAAAATTAATTTAAATATATACTTATATTATTAATATATATATATTTATAATAATAATAATATATATATTTACTTAATTAATTAATTATACGCGCGTTTATTTAAATTATAAAAAGTAGTTACGAGCGATTATATAAATTATAAATATAAAAGAAATTTTTAACGACGAAATCGTTATAAAATAAAAACTTTTATTATTTTTCGAATATTTGATTTTAATACGTAAATAATAATATTATATTAAAAATTACGAAAAATGTTTTAACGTTAAAGATATTTATAATAAAAATGTTAAAAGAAAACGACTTATTTTTTATATAATAACTCGTTCGTTAGCGAGTATTATTTTAATAAATTTATTTATGTTAATTATTTAATAAAATTTTCACATTTTTAAAAGTAATAATTATTTAATATAAATCGTTCGTTTTTACGATTCGTATAAAAACTTAAATTTATTTTAAATCGTAATTTTAATTAAATATTTAAACGTTTAAAACTTTATAAATGTTGAAAAAAAAAATTAATTCAATTTTTTCAATTTTTAAAGTGTATAAAGATAAAGCTTTTAATTTTCGCGAAATTTATATAAAAAGATTTTTTATCGAATCAATTTTTTTTTTTCAAATTGATATTTTTTAATTGTTTGAAATAACTTTTTTATAACGAATTTATAAATCGATTTAAATTAAATTTCGTTTTTTTTTAATTTTTTTTTTAATAATCGTATATATCGATTATAATTCGATATTAATACGTTAATCTAATTATTTCATATTGAAGATTTTAATACTTTTTACTTTTTTTAATAATTTTTTTTAAAAATCTTTCGTTTTTTTATTAAAATAAACTTTTTATTTAATGTATACATTTTTTTTTGTTATCGAATATATATTTTTAACAATTGAATTTTTGAAAAATCGCTTAATTTAAAGCGATTTAAAGTAAAAAAAACATTTATTTCGATTTTGAGCTTTTTACGTTAATTATTCTTTTATAATTTATTGTTAAAACGAATTATCGCATGCGCCTTATATAGAGCATGCGCCACCGCAGCGCCATCTTTCATGAGATTTCATGAGGGCTGCAGGGTCTAGAAAAAGGGGGTGCCTTGAATTTTCTGGACATTACTCAAACAGCTGCCCGGACCCTCAAGTGTTATACAAGCAAAAGAATATCAATCGGGCAAAGATTGAGGAGATGAATGCCTCAGTTTCTCGCTTACCTCAACAAGCCCCTGCAGCTGTGGCTTAGGCTGCCGTAGTTCAACAATTCCGTAAACAACTTTCCCCAAAATTTGTGGAGGGCCCTTCTGATAGCGTTGGTAGCGCTGAAAGGACTATAACACACCTACTCATAACCTCAACAATTCTACGGCGAATTATATTCAATTATTTTATATACGATTATTTAATTTCTCGTAATTCGAAATGTGTATTACGACGTATAATTATCGATTAAATTTTTGCATTATACATTTAACGCGTCTTATTTAACAATTTTTTTTTAATAAAATCGATTATTTTATTAAGCGTTAAATATTGCGTATTTAATTTAAGTTTTATTTTTAATATATAAGTTTCAACGAAGCTTTTTATCGATATATAAAAAGAAAATTTTAATATTCGTCTTCGATTTCGTGATATTTATTTTCATTTTTTAAACTTATCGTAATTTTAATATTGAATCGTTTTAAATTACGTATTAAATATATTAATTCGATTTGTTTTTAAAAATGAAAATAACGTTATACGTTATCGCTTATCGTAAATATATTTTATATTCTTTTTTTTAAAAATTGAATAATTGAATTACGTGAATTTTTTATAAATTAAAAAGTAAATATTATTTATTATTTTATTTATTTATAACTTTAATTTATTTTTATATATTTTTCGATAAGTAAAACGTTGAAAAATAAAATTGTAATTTATAAAATTAAATATTTTTATTAAATATTCGTTTTTGTAAACGTTATCGAATAATTTTAAAATATTGAAAATAATCGATATTCTTTTTTCAATAAAAAAGCTTTTAATTTAATTAATAAATTATTTTTAAATTTCTTTATATTTAAAATTATATAAAAGTTTTTAATGCGAAATATTATCGAATATATTTATTATATTTAAAAAAAAATTTATTACGATTTTTTTTTTATAATATCGAATAATTTGAATTGCGTTTTTAATAATTTTTAAAATAATTTCAATAAATTTCTTTTCACGAATTTTTATTTATTTCGACGATAAAAAATCTTTTTTTTCGATATAATTATTGAATTATATAATTTTTATCGTTTCGAACGTTTTATTTAATATGCTTAAAAGAATAATTAATTTATATATTTTAAATTTCGAATAATTTTAATTTTGAGTTTTCGTAAATTTATAATATTAAATTTTTAAATTTTTTTGAAATAATAATCGATTGTAAAGTAAATTTAAAAAAAAGTAAATAATTTTTAATATTAATTTTTTAATTATTAAGCGTAAAAATTAATTGAATATTTTATTAATACTTGAAATCTTATTTAATTTGAAATAGAAAATAATTTATCGCACGTTTTTTAAAAAAGCGTTTCGCACATTATATATAAAGTTAAATAAAATAAATTAAATATATTAAAAAAATTAATTTAAAAAGAAATGAAAAAAATCTCTTTTAAAATTAATTTTTTTTTCGAAAATTATAATTCAATAGTTTTTTAATTATTTTAACGATGGAAATTTTAATAATGTTTATTATTATCGCGTATTTAATTAATTAAATTTTATATATTTTTAAATAACTACGTTTTATATTTTTTTTAACGATTTTTTAAATTTTTATTAAATTTTTATTACGTTTTTTTTATAATATATTACGTATTTTTAAAACGCTTATTACGATTGTTTAAAAAACTTTAAATTAAAACTTTACTTTTTTTTAATTAATTTCGCGTATAAAATAATAAATTTTATTATTTTATTAAATTTTTAAAGTAATTTTATATATAAATATCGTTTTAAAATATAAATATTGAAAATTTAAGCGATATAATTGAATTTAATATTTTTAAAATTTTCGTTTTTTATATTCTTTATCGCATTAATTTTAATTTTTCGATATTTAAATTAATTTCGTAATAATTAATAAATAATTAAAACTTTATTATAAATTAAAACGAATTTAATAAATTTAAATTATTTCTTCGATTTTCGAAGTCGTAAAGACGAAATTTATATATAAATTAAAGTTTTTTAAAAAAAATTACTTAAATAATTTAATTTTTTATTATCGATTAAAAATTAAAGAGATTTTTTATCGTAATTAAGAATAAATTAAAGTTATATATATTATAAATATATAAAATTCTCAATTCGAATTTTATTTTAATTTTTTTAAATTAAAATATTATTATATTAATCTTTCGTAATAAATATTTAATTTCTTAATTATCGAAATTATATTATTTATTTATATAAAGTAAATTATTATATTAATTTTTATTTTATGCGTTAAATAAAAAACGTTAACGTTAAAATTGTAAAATAATTTATTATGCGAATTATAACTTGATTTTTATATAATTAATACGTTAACATTTTTAATAATATTATTTATTAATAAAGTCGTTATAATATTTAATTCGTTTTTTGTATTATATTATAATATTCGAAAAATAAGTATCTTTATCATAAAAAATCTTTATTTACTTATTATAATTATTATAATATTAAGTATTTATTTAACGAGTAACTATTTTATCAAAATATTTATCTCGCTTAATAATTATGTTTATTTAATAAGTATTTTATTAAGCGCATAACTTAATAAGTACATATATAGTTAATTTCGTAAAAAAGAATTAATTAACTTACACATTATTTATAATTTTTATATTATTACTATAATATAATAATAACACTTATACGATATTAATTAATTATCGTATAATTTAAAAGTTTTTCATTATTTTATATTATAATAATAAAAGTCTTTAATAACGTTTTTATTCTTTACTTTATTAAATCTATAAAGTTATTTTATAAAAGTCTTTCGTTAACACTTTTATATTTGCTTATTACGTTTATAGTTTATTTGTCAGAGACTGAAATGATGCTGAATGCTTTGTATTCCGGTATGCACGGAATAATAGCTATGAAGAGGAATATATGCTGTGAAGCCCGAATATGTAGGTAGCGTCAAGCCGCGTTAGGCCCAATCGGGTCATGTAAGGCTGTGAGCTGGAACCATGACATTATCCCCTCCTTCACATCGCCATGTTCTCATGGCAGATCCTTTTATAACCATTCCTTATCATGGAGAGCTCGGAGACTCGTAGTCGTCTCTTGTCCTGACTCTTCACATTCTTTTTTGTAGCAGACCTTGCTGCTGTTCCATCTTGTCTTTATCATATGATAATCCTTGTTATATGACACCGCAGTCCATCCTTCTTTACACATCCCGTACCTGATATCCCATAAACCGTTCCAAACCCCAAGCCATCCAAGCCATTCAAGCCATACTTGTTTTGCACAGGGCTCCGGTCGCTGATAGTCGCTGATAGTCGCTGATGATCGTTGAATTCGAATCGTGCTTCGGGGGCTCGTAGTAGAAAGTGGGAGGTATGTCGTAATGGTGTTGTCCGTATTTGATTGCCTTGTAGCAGGCTCACTGTTCTCGTTGTCATTGTAGTAGGCTCACTTTATTCGAATCGACATGCTCAATGAAGAGGTCGTATCGTATCTTGTCATTTAATGTAGCAGGCTCATTATTTCCGTTGTCATTCCATAGGCTCATGTCCGTCTGTGGTGTTGTTTCCGTGCCTCATTGGTCAACATCATGATGCCCCTCGCAGGGCGGGCTGACATCGTCAGTATGGTTTATTACGACTCAGGGGCGATCAGGTCTCAAGAAGGATAGTTATTATTATGTTAGGGACTGGAATGATGTTGAATGCTTTGTATTCCGGTATGCACGGAATAATAGTTATGAAAAGGAATACATGCTGTGAAGTCCGAATATGTAGGTAGCGCCAAGCCGCGCTAGGCCCAATCGGGTCATGTAAGGCTGTGAGCTGGAATTATGACATTATTAAACAATTACGTTATCGACTTTGTTGAAAATCAACCTTCTACGTAACGTACGTAAGATCAGCCTTAAGGTCGGCCTTAAAAATAGCCCTAAGGTTAACCCTAAAATTAGTCATATCTTGACATTGTCTTGACGAATAAGCTTAAAAACATGATTTTCTTATGTTTCTTACACACTTAATCAACTCATATACGATATTCATCATATATCTTTTAACAGATTATGAGCCCGATTTATGATGATTAAAAGAATAACATTTATTCAAATCGCACTTCTCATATAAATATCTTATTAATAATGATTTAAATAAATCATTATTACATTGCGATAACTCATTTTTTTTAACTCGTAACTTTCGACGAATTGAATTATCGCAATTTAAATATAAAAAATATCGAATCAAGTCCTTTCATTCGAACATTTCGTCTCATATTATCGAGTTATAAGTCTCTTCGCATAAAGCATTTCGTCTTATATCATCAAATCACAAGTTTCTTCGCATAAAACATTTCGTTTTATATTATCGAGTCATAAGTTTCTTCGCATAAAACATTCCGTCTTATATTATCGAACATTTTATTTTTTTTCAAATACAATTACAAAATATCGAATCAAATTTCTTCACATAAAGCATTTCGTTTTATATTATCGAACATTTCATTCTTTTAAGTTCCTTTATATAGGACATTTCATTTTATATCATCGAACATCTCATTTTTTCAAATTTCTTTATATAAAGCATTTCGTCTCATATTATCGAACATTTCATTTTTTTAAGTTCCTTCACACAAGACATTTCGTTTCATATTATCGAATATTTCATTTTTTTAAGTTCTTATATACGAATATTCAATTTCTTCGCATAAGATATCAAATTTCGAATTTAACGAGCTTTTTATAACAAAAAAGGGGAACAAATCCTTACTTTTTATTGAGCTTTTCATAATAAAAAGGAAAAAAAGTCTCAAAATTATCGAACTTCTCATAAACAAAAAAATCAAGATTTAAAGGGTTTTTTAAAACAATATGAGAACACGCCCTTGATCAGAACGTTAAATCTTAAATTATTATTAAACTCTTTATATCATAAAAGGAAACAAATTCTTACATTAAAATAACTTCTCATATTATTAAGAAAAACAAATTCTTATTTCGAATTAAATTTCTCATATAAAGGGGATCACGTCTTTAATCAGGGCGTCAAGTTTCAAATTATTATTAAACTCTTTATATCACAAAGGGGATCACGTCTTTAATCAAAGCGTCAAGTTTCAAATTATTATTAAACTCCCCATATCACAAAGGGGATCACATTTTTGATTAAAACGTTAAATCTCAAATTATTATTGAACTCCCCATATCACAAAGGAAAATAAATCTTTATATCAAAATAACTTTTCGTATCATAAAGGGGAACAAATTCTTATATCAAAGTAACTTTTCATATCATAAAAGGGAACAAGTTTTTATATCAAAGCGATAATTTTTATATTATAAAGGGGAATAAGTTTTTATATCAAAACGATATTTTTCAAATTTTTATTGAGCTTTTCATATTATAAAGCGAAAAAAAGTCTTTATATCAAAACATCGTAACGTATTATTATAAAGAAATAAGTTCTTATATCAAAACAATAATTTTCAAATTCTTTTCATATTAAAAAGGAAAACAAGTTTTTATATCAGAGCGACATCTCTCAAATTTTTATTAAGCTTTTTATATTACAAAGCGGAAAAAAATTCTTACATCAGAGCATCATAATGTATCATTATAAAAAAATGTTGAGACAATCGTATACGTTATCTTTTAACGTTATAAAAAAATGTTGAAAATCAATCTTCTGCGTAACGTACGTAAGGTTAATTTTAAGGTCGATCTTAAGAATAACCTTAAGATCAATCTTAAGATCAGCCGTGTTTTGGCATTATCTTGACGAATAAGCTTAAAAACACGATTTCCTCATATTTTTTACACATTTAATTAACTCATATACGATATTCATCATATATTCTTTTAACAAACTTAATTAAGCTAATAAACACATTATAAATTGACGACGTTATTATTTTAATAAAGCGTCGTATTATTAAACTTATTTATTAAAATAAAGACTTTATTCGATTTAATTACGAATTTGTTATCTTTATAAAGTCTTTCACAAACGAAATTATTAATTATATTACAATTTATTATCTTAAATCAATCGATTTTATTAAAAAAACAATTGTCGACGTTGAATATAAAGTTATTTTACGATTAAGCTCTTTCGAATTTATCTCATATTTTTTAATTAATCAATTTATTAACAAATTAGTTTTTAGAAAAGTTTTTATTATATTCATCAAAGATATTTAATAATTTATCGAATTATTATAATTATCATTATCAAAATTCTTATATAATTACGAAAATAATAACTCATTAAAATCGTTTATTATGATAATAACATTTGTTAAAAAAATAATTTATTTATAATTTATAAAATTTTAAATAAACGTCGATATAATTAATATCGATAATTTACGAAATTATTAAAACACGAATTTCATATAGCAATAATGAATTATTTTTCAAAACTTAGTCGATGCTTTAAATGCTGCTTTTTCATTAAATTTGTTAAATTTATCAAATTTATAAAAAGCATTTAATTAAATAATTACGTCGTTTTTAAATCGATGAAATTCTTTAAATCTCGATTATTTCGATTTACATTTTAACAAATCATATAATAAAAAAGAGATTGTTATGATTAATAAAAACTTATATTTTAAGAGCATTATTTTATTCGTTAAACGTATTAAAGATATCGTTATTATTAAAAATAATGCTTTAATAAAGATTAATTTTAATATTAATTTAAAAAATTCAATATTAAAATAATATACGATAGAGCTTTTCAATTTGAAAAGAATAAGTTTTAAAAATGATTTTAAAAATGTTAAAAAATGATGCAATGCATTATTAATCAAATTTAAAAAATTATTTAATATAACATTCTTATATCTTATATTTAAGAAATATAATTTTGTTAATGCACGTGTTAAATGAAAGTTAGTCGATTATATGCAAGTTGTTATTAAATATATCAAATCTATTAACATCGACGATGTTTTTAATTAATTTATATTTATTTATCAAAGTATCTCGATAAAATTACGAGTTTTTATAAATTCGTTTTTGTTTATTACGATTATAACAAATTTTATACGATTATCAAAAATGAGAAAAAATGCTTGATTTTAATTAAATTCTAAATTTTAAATTATTGTTAATTAAAAGCTTTTAAATCAACAATAACAATATCAGCGATAAACTTTTAAAAGTTTTTCGCAACAATTTAATTAGAATTATTAAATTCAAAATTAATAATATTATGAACAATAACAATTATATAATCGTTAATCGTATAATTAATAATCTTTCTCTTATCGATTTCAAAATAGTAATAATTATTATAATTAAAATGTTTATCATTTTTAATAATATAACAATTAATTGAATTCTCGCTACGAATCTCGTCTTACGCAATCGTTATCATTTATAAATCGTTTATTATTATAAATCATCGACTTATTAAGCGAATGAGATTCGACGTTATCGAATAATCGTTTTTCATAAACTAAATAAGATTAAAAATAAGATCAAGAATTTCGAAAGTTCGAAAATCAAGGTTACGAAAATCGACAATCATAATAAAATATCAAATTCAAGATTATGATTTATCAAATTATTACGAATGAGAAGGAGATTAATTAATTTAATAATTATATTTAATAAAAATAGCATAACGAGTAAAAGTTTTATTAAAATAATGAAAAGTCTTATTAAGAAAAAAAATACGACGATTATGAGGATGAAAATTAATCAAAAAAATTATTTATTAAATTTATAAGTATAAAAGCATTTTATCGCAATTGCAATGCGTTAATTTAATTAAAATCGAAACTTTATAAACATTCATAATAGAATTGTTTAATACGAAATTCGCAGAAACCTTTCGTTAACAGTTTATAAACAATTAAATTGTCGACATTATCTATTTGTCAAGTATAATAAAAGTAAACAATCACGATAACGAATGTTTTTTTTATCGAAATCGTCGAATTTAATGCTATAAATCATATTAACATAAATATAAAATTAATCTTTCGTGAATGAAACTATGCTCACATATTTATCAAATTATTGTTAATTATTATTAAAAAAAAGGTTTATATCAACATCGATTATAACGTTACTTTAATAAATAAACTTTAATTATTACGATTATTTTTCGAGATAAACATTAAAATAATATCGAAATTATTTTATATCAAAAGTTTAAATATAATTATACATGAAACGAATTAATACGTTTTAATATTAATGTATATATTTGATATTAAAAAAGATGATATTAAGATATTATATCGCATTATTAAAAAAATTATCTAATCGACGATTTTAAAGCATATATGTTTATTAAAAATGATATCGTCGAATTAAAACAAATCGTGTTAAACGTTAATAAAAGTAAAGCTTTTATTAATAATTGCGATGTTACAATTAATATCTCTTATCATTAACGTGACAATTAATATATTCGTCGAGTAATTTATGTTCGTAAAACGTTAATTATATCATCTCGATCAAAATGCTTTATATTTATAACAAAATTCAATAATGTGTTAATTGTAAAAAATTTCTCATTCGAATCTATCGTTCACGTTAACATTACGCTTCACGCTTATTTGATTAATATTAAAATATATAAAATTCTTGCTAGAAACGAAATCGACCATATTATGAAAATATTTAAAAAGATTCGATTTAACATACTTTTCAAGCTTGATTACGAAAACGTTTATAATTATGAAAACGTCTTCTTCATCGAACAATTTTTGCGAAAGTCTTTTATAATCAAAATCACGAATTAAATCAAAAAGGTCGTTATCATTATTACGATAATAACGTTTAATATATTAATTATCATAATCGATTTTTTGTCAAAATAGAGATTCTTGATTATCATTATTAATTGTTTATTTAAATAAAAGTTTTTAACAATCGATTTCGTTAAAGAAATACGTTTATTTAATAACGTGATGATATACAAAAATATATAAACAAGATCGTTATTAACAAATCTCATAGCAAAATTTCCATCGATTTGAAAAAACGAAGACTTTATCGATTTATCGAAAAACGAATAAATGAAAATCACTTTACGAGATGATTAATAAAACAAATTACAATTTAATAAAATCAAGGTTTACCCTTTTAATTAACGCGATCGTGATATCGTTAATAAAATCTTCGATAAAATGCATCGACAAAATTGTCTTAAATACATTACTTAAACAATTTTATTCAATTATTCAATCTTTATAATTTAAAAGTCTTTATTAAATGATAACAAAAAAGGTCGAGTAATGATCGACATTCGAAGTTTTAATAACTTAATAATATCGAACGTGTATTTCATATCTTTATAATCTGAAATAATAAATCGCTTACTAAAATGCATTTACATAATTATCATAAACGTTATATCATTTTTTTATCAATAACGCATTTATTTAAATTTACGAAAGATGTTAATGATAATATCACATCGTGAATAAAAAACTTTTAATATCTTTGTTATGAAATGTATAAATTCGATTGCATACGTTTAACGTCAAATTAATAACATTTTACGATTTATAAAAGTCTTTATCAAAACTTATATCGACGATATTGTTACGAAAACAAAATTTTTAACAAAACATCTCTTTAATCTTCGATCGTTATTTTAATTTTTTATTAAATATAACATTTCGATCTCGCCGATCAAAACTTTTTTTAATTATTCAAATATTAATTTGTTTTAACGACGTATAAATTTTATGAAATTTTTTATAATTGAAAACAAGCTTGAAATTATTAAAGTAATTAAATATTTAATGATTTTAAAAGATTTCGAATATTATTTCGATTTGATAAATTATCTTCGCAATAGCGTTTATTATTATGCTTAATTAACATAATTATTTTAAATATTAAAAACGTCGTTATTTAAGTAAGCACTTTTTAAAAATAATTTCATCGTGCATTTATTTTAAAATATAAATTTGACGAATTTATCGCATTGAAAAAAATTAATTTCGAAAATCTATAAAAAGCTTTATGCAAATAAATTATTTTGATATATCAAAATCTTGATAAAATAATGTAAATAAATTTAAATGTTTCGAAGAATGAATTTGACGTATAAATCTTTTATATTAAAAAGGATTATGAGATATCGTTTGAAAAATGATCGATAAAGATTATTATAAAAACGATTCTTTTTTAATCACGAGAGCTCTCCGTTATCGAGAAAAATTATTAATTAATTAAATTAAAAATCGTTAAATTCGTGTAAACAATTAAAAAAATTAAGCATATAATTGAATTTTATAAACATTTCATTGTCATTTAAATGAATTATTTTATTATCGTCGATATTATGAAGTAATTATTAATTATTTTCATTATTTTAATTGTTTATATAAATACTTAATTGATACGTGCTTTTCAATTCCTTCGACAATTTCGATTCGAAATTAAATATAAATTTGATAAAGAGCACATAATATTAAATGTTTTATTATATTTAATTTCGCAAAAGCCTTACGCAATCGTATTTAAAAATTATTCTGAATTTAATACATTATATGTTAATTATAGTTATTCTTTTACACAAATGCAAATGAATAACACTTTTCGAAATCATTTAATAAAAATTTATATTAATGACGATAAATAAGTAAAAGTTATTAAGGTTTTTAATAATAAAATTAATATAAAAAAAAAGTTCAATAATAACGAAATCGTTTCATTATCTTTTATTTATTAAAAAATAAATCTCATTTTTTATATTAACAAATTTATAAATTTAAAACGTTTATGTATATCTTAATTTCTTATTAAAAAAATGTTCGATATCGCTTATAACGAAGATTATCTAAATTTTAAAAAATGTTACGAAATAATTTCGAAATCGTGATATATTTATAATTTAACACGTTTATTATAAAAGTATATCAGATATTACCCTTAATACTTAATTTTTCAAATTCATCGATATCGTTTTTATAACGCTTTTCAACTTATTTAAAACTCGTTTATTTCATTTTATATTTTAATGTTTGATTTTATTATAACATTATCTTTATTCAAAAACTTCGATTATATTATATTAATAATTAATAAATTCACGAAAAGAATTATAATAATATTTAATAAATTAATATAAAAAATAACGAATTGAACTATCGCATTATTAAATTATTTTAACATAATAAATTGAGATTTGTTAATAATTCTTTTCATCAATCGCGATTCAAAATTTCTCACAAAATTGTGAAAAATTATCTTTAAACGATTAAAAATCGACTTATTATATTCAACGACATATTATTTTTAAATTAATAATAATAATAAATAAATCAATTAAATTATCAAGATCGCTTTGCGCTTTTATATTTATATTTTTAATAAACTTATTAATTGATTAAAGATATTATCACGTTTATAAGCATTTTTCAATAATTTATTATTATTAATAATAATAAAAACGTTTAATAAATTAGTATACGAATTTAAATTTAACAAATTATTAAATTTGATAATTATAATAAATTTATTATAATAATTCAAGTTTGCTAAAATCGATATTATTAATGTTATTAATTTTGCGTAAATAAATTAAAAGTTTTATTATAATCGTTATTATTAATTCATATATCTCAAAAAAGGTGATAAAGTCTTTTTTAAATTACATCATAATTATTTTATCTTAATTGTTAACGTTAAATTTGATTAATAATATATGAGATTTTTTGAAATATTCGATAAAGTAAATAAGCAAGCTTATTGTTTAAATATATTATTTCATTAACGTATGCATTTTATATTCTCATTTGTTCAATTAAAGTTATTGTTAAAATTTGATTTTTTTCGACGTTTAATATCAAAGCATTCAAATTCGATATTCGTCGAAAGAGATATTAAAGAAATAAAGTCTTATATATTGAAAAGATTGTTAAATAAACGTGTTTGTCGTCGAGACAAAAGTGAGTTAATGAAATATTTAATTAAATAACAAAATTATGATTCGAAGTTCGATATTTGATATAACGTTAAATATTTAAACAATGTTATAAATTTAATATAAGAATACGAAGTAAAAATGATAAGATCTTCGTTATCTTTATTATTTTCGTTATAAGACAATTTTGCTATTATAACATCTTCGTAATTTATTATTATAACATCTTCTATAAAAACGTCTTTATAATAAACTTTCGCAGAATAAATATCGTCGTTAAAATCTTATATAAAATAACATATTATCGTTATTAAAATATTTATTACAATAATTATATTAATATAAACATTCATTACGTTATTACACGTTTTCGCGATAATAAAATCGTTAAAACTTTTAATAATTACACTTTTATTAACTTTCGTAAACATTATCTCAACATTTATATCTCGTCAAAATCAACGTTTGTTATTATAATAACTTTGATTATTAAATAATAACTTACGTTAAATCAATATGTTTTCGATTTAATAAAAAAAGCTCTTAAAGTTATAAAAGCAACGACGACGTTATAAAAGATTTTCGCAGCGGAAATAAATCGACGAAAAATGAATTAATGTCGATATGATAACATTATTATAAATAAATCGATAAAAGTTTTTCGCAATAAATTATTGCTATTATAAATCGATCGTTATTTGCTTCAAATTTGTTATGCGAAGATATATATATTTAACGAAATCGTTATACGTTATTTTTATTTCTAACGATGTTATTATAATATTAAGCATTTATTTAACAAATAATTATTTTATCAAAATATCTATCTCGCTTAATAATTGTATTTTTTTAATAAATATCTTATTAAGCGTATAATTTAACAAGCACATATATAGTTAATTTCGTAAAAAAAAATTAACTAACTTACACATTACTTATAATTTTTATGCTATTGTTATGAATGTATATGCTTTCATAAATGTAATTATAAAAATGAGTGTAAGATTAATTGATTCTTTTTTATAAAATTAACTATTTATATAAAATTGTTAAATCATTAATTTAACAAAATATCTTTTTAATAAATATAATCGTTAAACGAGATAAATATCTCGATAAGATAAATGCTTATCATAATTATTATAACAATGTCAATAAACAAAAAATAAAATAACGCTTTCGTTATAACATTATTCGACTTAACAAAATACCTTCTCGACAAAATAAGTATTTGATTTTAAAAATCTTTCGCTTAACGATCGATCATAACACAATTATTAATTAAAAGACTTCAGGTTAATAAAGCGTATTTAAATCAAATAAATTGCTTTTTGAGACGATCTCGTCGTCGTGAAACTTGCGTAAACGACGACGATATAATAATTAACTATTATTATGCTATAATCCGACGTTTTATAAATCGTATAAAAATAATCAACATCTTTATCTCATACTTCTCGATCAATTTCCTAATTTTCAATAAATTCTCGACATCGTATCATATATTGTATTCGTTATCACAATTCTTTCACTTGACGAGATATTAAAATTTATTATAATAAATCCGTTTCTCAAATAATATCTCAACTTCGTATCGATTTTTAATAACATTATTCTCTTTTATCTCGAAATAAAACATAATATTATATCATTTATAAAAATCTTACTTATTTGATTTTAACTAAATCATTGATATTATAAAATAAATCTTTATAATTAATGATAACTTGAGACGATAAATTAATTAATCGATTTTATTAAAAACTTTAAAGAGGCCGACTCGTTATTAATGTAATTTATGGTTTATAATATTTGAAATCTCATAACTTTAATATAAACGTAGATAAATAATGTTTCTTTTAATAAAATTTAATAATTTATATAATTTATCGTAATAGACTTTAATTATGATATTAACAAATATTAAAAACTTCTCAACTTGCTCACGTTTTAATAAATATAAACGATTAAAATGTTTCGACGACAAATCGAAAAGAAAATTAAAAGCATCACGAATATTAAAATTATAAAGAATTTCATTTGAAAACATCTCAATAAATTGATTTTTGAAATTATTCAAATAATCTTATAAATATGATAATAATAAGATTCAATCATTATTATTATTTGAGTTAATAATTACATAATAACGAATAATTATTTCGACAATCTAATTAATGCGTTTCGATTAATCATCGATTTGCGAATGATAAACGATATTAATAAATAAATCGATGCCGAATTTCGTAAAGATCGTCTTTTAAAATTCAAATATGAATTTAATATCACGATCGCTAATAATGATAAAAGACACACTTTAATCGTATTAATAAAGAATTATAAACATTAAATTAACTTATTCGTTTATCATATATGTGATCTTATTAAAAACGAATAACACTTTTTTAAAAAACTTATTCGTGATTATAAATAAACAATCAAAATCGTTTTTCGTCGTTATAAATAATACGACGATGAAATTCATTATTATAATATGAAAAAAAATTGCAGGTTTATTAATGAAAATTATGTTATTATAAAACTTATGTCGCTTAATTTGATTGAGTTCACATTTCGAATAATAATTAATATAAATACATAAATGCTTTACTAAATATCTTAAATACAAAAAATTGATAATGCGATCATAAATTCTATGAAATTTTTTATGATGTTGACGATTATAAATTAACTCAAAAATCTTTTATTCGAGAGCGTTAAATATATATAATCGCTTTTTATCATTATCAAAATTCATATAATAAATGAAATCATCTCGTAATTTGAATCGTAAATTAACTCGTCATATAATAACATCGTCGACGTCATCAATACTCTGCTTATTATTAATCTCGAATTCATTAATAACGATGTTAAAAATAATAACTTTAACGACCTTTTTAATAACATTAAAAACCTTATTTTACTAAAAGTTTTTTATATACTCGTCAATAAAACGTGATTTGAAATTCGTCGACATTTTTATCAAAATGATATGATAATTAATAAATATTTCGATACGAAATACGCTCGACAAGATAAATGATTTCTCAAAATCGTAAATCGATAACTTATACAATATTTTCAACACACTTAATTCATTCTTTATTATTATAATCGATATTTATAATCGTGATAAAACATCGAAAATAATGTTTATTTTATCGATTTTATAACGTATTATAAGATCAAATATAAAAAGATATTAAAATGCTCGAATAAATCGCAGATTAAGTTTATCGATGCTTGAGATAATAAAACTTATTTAACGAAATATAAATACAATAATAAAATGATTTATATACATCATTACAAATGGCTTTTTGATAAACTCGATCATATATCGCATTTTTTTAACAATTCAAACTATGTCGACAATCTTTAACTTCGTAAATCAATAATTTTATTCAATTTAATTGAGCATTTTGTTAAAAAAGACAATAAATTACACATTAATACGTGAAAAAAATCTTTCGAAATCGTTAATGATATAATAAATTATAATAGCGAAGCCTCACTTCTTAAAGACATTAAAATTAATATAAAATTTACGATTAAAATCGTAATGAATCAGAAACGTTGAGTTAATAAAAGCTTTTTAAAGGTTCTTAAAGACTTTTATCTTTGCTTTCGTAAAATTATAACAAAAAATGTTAAATTGTTATTTACGTGTACGCCCTTTGAATTTTTTAAGAAATGCTTTTATAAACTTTATTTTGCGTATTTACAAAACATTAACACGTTAAGTATAACGAGAAATCGATGATTATAATCAACCCATAAAATCAAGAAACGTTTTCAACTTGCGAAGAGAAATCGAAAAATGCAATGATATTATAACGATAAACTTTTCTTCTGTCGTCGATAAATTTAAAAAATTAACTCTTTAATCGAGCAAGATCATAAAAGAATATCTTAAAAAAAACTTTTTAAAATTTAAATTGACTCGACATTATCGAAATAATGTGAAAAACTTTCATAAATGTTTTAAATATTCTAATAAAGTTTTAAAAAAGATTATTATATCGTTGATATAAACTTTAATAAAATCACGCAATAATTTTAACAAACGATCAATTTGTCGTTGTATATAAAATAATAATTTCTTATATCTTATAAGAGTCACATTAAATTGTTCTTAATCTCGATGAAATATTATTATAAATTTGTGTCGATCTTTATAACGAACACGAAATTGATAAAAATAATTATTATTATCAATTATGAAGATATATGACGTTTCGATTATCGTTGTTATAATATTCGATTAAAAAAATAACGAATAAACATTGAATTTTGTGATTTTATTAAGTTCACGTATATCGACGATTACTTAATCTTTCTTATTATTATTAAATAATTGTTTTCAAACCACGAACATAAAATAATTATATGAAATAAATTAATTTAATCATTTCATTTTATTCTGAGCATAAAATTTGTCAAATGTGAAATTAATAACTTTTCGATTCTTTTGATTAATCGAATATACACGCGATGACTTAATTATAACATCTGATTTTAACGAAATAAATATTCATTTCTTTTCGAATATATTTATTATAACGTCTTAATCTTCTTATATTTTTGAAAATTTCTTTATTATCGTAACAATTTAAAAGATTATTTTAAATGTGTTATAAATCATAATTTCATTATTTAATATATGTTTAAATTATAAATTAATGAATATCGTCGATTTTATAAAGCTTAATAAAAATTTGAACATTAATGAGATTTTTATTACGAAAATAACCGAAAATAAAATAAAAACAATTATCGTTATTATAAGACCTTTAACAAAATTCTTTTTTTATGATTTTATGTTATCGATAACGAGATAAACATTAACAATATTAATCATATATGCGCCATTTTATTTATATTCAAATAATGCTCTTAATTTAACTTACTTTAATAAACGAATTAATATTATTATAACGTTATAAACTTATATTATTAAAATTGTGATATCGACGATATAAACAAATATTTTATCGATAAATTTCAAGTCTTAAGCGCAATTTAATTCAAATAAGAAATCTTTATTATTAAGAATTTTGTTATTATAAACAATAAATATTTCAACGATAACATTCGATATTATAAAAATGATAAATTTAAAACGAATTGTGCGTTTGAAATAAGAGTTTAATTTAATAATAACATCGATAAAAACTTATAATTCTTGACACTTTATTAAAATAAAAACTTTAACATTCAAATTCACGATTATTTTTTTCGACGTCATAATATTAATGTTGATAAAAATGTTAATTTTAAAATTATTCATAATATGAACTTTCATAATAAAATAAATCGTTTTTACTTAATCGTTAAAAATATCTCGAATATAAATTAATAACGTCGTATACTCATTGATACGAATAATTTTATTATTCACCCCTTTAACTAATAACGATATAATTATTTTTTTAATCTTTAACTTAAATACGTGTTTTAATAAATAAGCTCGATTATTTATAATAATCTTATAATCTATATTTGAAAACATCTCACTCTTCTTTATTTTAAACTTCGATGAGAAATTTATTTTAAAAATAACATATTTTCAACTTTTAAAGTTATAATTAGACTTAACATTATGATATAATTCAATAATAAATTTAATAATATCGATATAAACATTATTTATTATGAATATTGCAAACTTATTAAAGATTATTTTCGATAATGAATTTTGTTTCGAGCACGAGCTTCGTAAATATTTAAAGAATTTATTTCTGAACGGGAAATAGGTTTCGCATTTATTATATATATGATTAATTTTCTTATTAACGAAATGCACGTTATGCATATTATTATAATCATTTTTATCAAAATTAATAAATTCTTTATCAAATGTCAAAACAAGTTTTTCGATAATATAATATTAATAAAAACTAACAGATTTATTATACTCGTCATCGAAACTTTTATTAATATTCTTATTTACTTAATAAGCTCGTTATTATTACGAATATTATAAATAACGAAATCGATTGTTCTAAAAAGGCTATTAATATAATAATTTATTATTATTATAAAGTAATTTAATTAACATTATAAACAAACGTTATAATTAATTATTAGCTTGAAATTATTAAAAACCTAATCTATTTATACTTGAATCAACGATTTAAAATTATTAAAATGAATTTTCGCTTAAGCGCTAATTTATTTATAATAAATTTTTGTTTAAATATTGAGATTGTTAATTAATATAAATATTAATATTATATTAATAAGAAATGAAAGACTATTAAACATAATAAGATTGATTAAATTAATTAAATTAACGATCGTAAAATTATTGTTTAAAATCAATATCTTGTTGTCTTTGCTGTTGTTAACGAAATTAAAATTATTTATAATTATCTTTATTATTATTTTCAAATCGAAATTATCGATTTGCTTATTGAGTTGAAGTTTTTATACTTAACTTTTCTTTTACATATTTATTTACATAAATTCATCATTTATATTTATAATTATTAAAATTTATAAAATATAAATTAATTATAATAATATTTTTAAACTTTTTGATATTTCGACGAAACTTTAAATCAATGTCATTATAAATAATATTAAATTAATTTTTAATAAGCGTTATGTCGACGTCTTTAATCAATCGAAGAATCTTTTGAATATATTTATATAACTCACATCGAATATTAATATCACGTAAAATGTAATATTCACGAAGCATAATATCGATAATTATCGTAATAAATTCTTTAAATCTATCGATAAATAAAATAACTTATTCGTTTATATCGTCACCGAATTTAATAATTCGACGTTTCATAATTGAGAATTTAATAATTCATTATTTCAAAGCCGTATCACGTAAACTCATTCATAGATTTTCTCGTATTAAATTAACATTTTTAACGATAATAAGATTTTTAACACGTTTTATAAACAGATACACGTCACGAAAATATATTTTTTTGTTAATATGCTCGATTGCTGATTCATTGCTAATTGACTTATCGTTATATATAAAATCGAAAAACTTTAAATCATTAACATTTCATTTATTTTCGTTATTTTCTTCTATTATCGTAATAAATTCAAAAGATTTTAACTTATTAAATAAGTTTTATTATTCAATTTATAACGAGTATTCGATAACATATTAAGTTATAATAGCATTAATAATTATCTGCATATTTAAATCGATAATAAAAATCATATTAACAAGACGATTAATAAGACGATTAACAAAATCGATCGATAAGCGATAAATAATCTCTTCAGCAGAGATTGCTTTAATAATAAAATCGTTTATATTTGAAAATGAGAATATCAAATTAATAATAATAAATGTAATAACTAACGAGATATGTGAAATGACTTCGATAAAAGATAAATCTTCGAAAAAACGTCGTAAATCTTTAATAACTACCTCGAAGCTATGAACTACTAACCTAATTATTATTCGATCGATGATTTAATTTTTTGATCAGGTTTATTATAGCTCGATAAACGAATCGAATAAAAATAATTTTAATCGAGCACGTTATTATCTTATTATAATTGAGAAAAATGTTTTAACAAATTTAAACGTATTCTTTATAAAATGATTGATAATTAATTAAATAATGAAATCAATGAAATTATTAAATTGATGACCGAAATTAATAAAATCTCGTAATTATTAAGCTTGAACGACAACGTCACGAGAAATTAACAAGATAATTAAATTAATAAACAAATGTCTTAACGAAGAAAGTCATTCAACAATCGAAAACTAATTGATGAATTAATTATTAACAAGTCGATTAATGATGATTATTATGCTAATTAATAAAGGTTTTTAACTTAATATAAGTCGATTAAATGATAATTATGCTAAATAAATGTTATTATCATTGTTATAAATACATATGCTTTCATAAATGTGATCATGAAAATGAATATAAGATTGATTGATTCTTTTTTACAAAATTAACTATTTATATAAAATTGTTAAGTTATTAATTTGATAAGATATCTTTTTGATAAGTGCAATCGCTAAACGAGATAAATATCTCGGCAAAATAAGTGCTTATCGTGATTACTATAACAGCTATCGCTATAACGATATTATTTATACTTAATTAAATTAAAACGATTTAAATTAATCGTAAAATTATTCGTTCGAATTTAATTTTTTTCAACTATTTAAATTATTTTTCGATTTACGTTATTATTAACTTTATAAAGTTAATAATTTTTATATTTACTTTCGTTACTATAATATTAAATATCGAAAAGAGTTTTTTTAACGAGAATTTAATAAACAATAATATATTTATTTTAATAAATAACGAATTAAAAAGAATTTAAGAAACGCAAATAGATAATAATTGAAATTATTAAAAAAAAGCGCGAAAAATATAATAATAACGTTGAAAAATCATTAACACGCGTATATAAAATAAATTGTAATCGTAAATAAATTATAAAGCGACGATTTTTTTTAAAATTATTACGATCGAAATAAGAAAAACTTTAAAAAAAATATTGCGTAAATAAAATACGTATATAAATCGATAATAATAATAAAAAAAATCGTTTTCGATTATAACACACGAAATATATATCGAGATTTTTAATATAAATAATTAAACGATAATAAAAGCAAAACTCGAAACGAATAATAATAATAATAATTTTCGAAATTGAAAATATTTAAAACGCATTAAGTGTTTAACGCGAGAAAAATAACGATTTAAAATTAAAAAAAAAGATGTTATTAATAATTAACGTTATTATTTTAAAGATAACGAATTAATTAATTTAAATATAATTAATAAAAGAAAATAAAATAAAAAAGATAAATAATTTAATTAATTTATTACATTAATGCAATATTATAATTATTAAAAATATAATTATAAAACGAAATTATATAAAAATAAATTAAATATACGAAGTATAATTAAAAAAATAATATTCGAAATTATAAAAAAATCGCTTCGCGTGCCTCAAAGATATATATAATATATAAAAAATAAAATATATAATATACGAAAAAACGTGCTCGATAAATATTAAAAAAAATTGTTTATTAAAATAAAAAATCGTTTTAAAAGATTTCATTTTATAAAATTTTCAAAAATATTATACAATTTATTATTATAAGTGTTGCGAGATTTATATTAATTATTTTATAAATAAAGAAAATCGTAATTCGAAATAATTAACGTTTTTAATAATTAAGATAAATTAAAAAAAGTCGTTAAACGCGAATTTAATTATAATTTTAAATTAATATTTAAATTCGAATTCGAACTTGAATTTAAATTAGATTTTTCAAAATCGATATATAAAATAAAAAGATTTAAAACGTTCGCAATTAAAAAGTCGAATTATTTAATTTTAAATTTATTATTTAATATTATATTAACGAAAATAAATATAAAATTTATTAACATTATAATAATAACGTAAATAAAATAATTATTAAAATAATTTGAAAAAATTAAATTTCAGCGAATAATTTTAAAATCGATTTATATTATTTTAATTTAATTAAATAAACTCTTTTTTGCAATAAATAATAAAAAATTTTATAACGTAAATATTTATTTTCGAATATTATAATAAAATATAATATAAAAAACGAAATAAATTTTATAACGATTTATTAATAAATAATATTATTTAAAATAATAACGTGTTAATTATATAAAAATCAAGTTGTAATTCGCATAATAAATTATTATATAATTTCAACGTCGACGTTTTTTATTTAACGTATAAAATAAAAATCGATATACGAATTTATTTTTATATAAACAAATAACTTAATTTCGATAATTAAAAAGTCGAATATTTATTACGAAATAATAATACGTTAATGTTTTAATTCGAAAAAATGAAAAAAAACATTTAAATTAAAGATTTTATATATTGCTAATATATATAATCTTAATTTATTTTTAATTAAAATAAAAAAAATTAATTTTTCGTCGATAATAAGATAATTTAATTATTGAAAAAAAAAACATTATTAAAAAAGTTCAATTTAAATTATTTTAATTGAAATAATTCGAATAAATATTTATATTATTAAATTAAAAATTTATTATTAAATAAGAAATATATTATTAAATATAGAATTTATATAAAAACAAGAAATGCGAAAAACGTTATAAATATCATTTTTACGATTTCGAGAATAAAAAAGATAATTTAAATTTATTAAATTTGTTTTAATTTATAATACGACTTCGATTATTTATCGATTATTATAAAAATAAAAATAAAAATATTAAAAAATAAAAATAAAAACTATAAAAATATAAAAGATAATAAATTCGAAAAAGATTATTTAAAAAATATAAATATTGAATTTAATTATATTACTCGATTTTTTAACGTTCGTATTTTAAATTAATATTTATATAAAAACAATTCAAAATTCGACGAAATAATAAAATTTATTAATTTATAAACGAAATAAATTAAAAAAGATATATCGTTTTAAAACTTCGAATATAATGAAATTATAAAACTAAAAGTTATTTAAAGTTTTTAAAATAATTACAATAAGCGTTTTAAAAATGCGTAACGTATTATAAAAAAAATGTAATAAAATTTTCAATAAAATTAAAATCTTAGACTTTAAAAAATATATAATACGACGTAATTATTTAAAAATATGAAATTTACTTAAATAAATATATAACGATAATATAAATTCACGTTTATTATTAAAGTTTTCATCGTTGAAACGATTAAAAAATGATCGAATTATTATTTTCGAAAAAAATTCTCAATTTTAAAAGATTTTTATTATTTCTTTTTTAAATTGTTACGAGTTTAATATAAAATCGACGATAATAAATATTATTAAAAAGCATTTATTTTATCGAGATATTTATCTCGTTTAATAATTGCATTTATTATAAAAATATCTCGTTAAGTTTATAACTTAACAAGTTTATATACATAATTAATTTCGTGAAAAAGAATTAATTAATTTAATAATATTAAAAATCATATACTTATATTAATTTAATAATGATATTAATTTTTTATCAACATTATTCTTTTTTATTTAATAAGCAAATTCGATAATTAATTTATTTTTTCGATAAATATTAATTATCTCGTTATTTCACGAATATAATATTATAATTTATTTATTCTTCGCTCGATAAAAATTTTCGTTACATTTATATAAACTTTTTTAAAAACTTTTTTGAAAAGTTTTTCAATTTATTACGTTATAATAAATAATTAACTTTTATTATTAAATAATTTATTAATTTAATTATTTTTTTAATTTCTCGTAACGTAATCGTTTAAATTTAATAATTATTCGATAAACGCCGAGAGGCAACAAATGCGATTTTTCTTTTTTATTTTATTATTATAATTCACTCACATTATATGATCTATTTTATATAGCTAAAATCTATTTCATAAACATCATAAAACCACCCCTTTTATGAAATCGCCTTACACAGTCCCCTTTGCGACATAAAAAGATATTATATACCCTACACCCCCCTTGAGTCTTTCGCATCCCTTCTTTATTTCCACTGATTTCTCTATCAAAACCTTTTTTCTGAACGTCATTGCGACACATAAAACATCTACGAATAATCTTCAAGTCTTGCTATTTATGATCATCTCGTAATAACTTTGATAACATGATAATAAAGGGTGAAGGTTGCCTTTTGCGATCATGTTTTGATTTATTTTTTAACAATTTCATGATCATATTCTTTAAAAACTTTTGATGCTTCTGAGTCGTTCTCATTGATTCACATAATTTGAAGGCATTTATTAAACTTTCATTTAAATGTTAATGAAATAAAGGTATTTAATTTCGATTGCAGGCTCGTTGATTAATGTATGTAATTATCAAAGCATTAAATCGATCAATCTTTCTCATATATTTATTGTAGTAAAAAAAGAGCTTGAGAATCTTTATCTCCTTCTTTAAGACATTATGTTCATTCTCTTTAAAAACAAACAAAATAATATAAGCGTTTATATTGATTTTATTAAGACGTTTTCTTTTTTTAAAAATGAAATCATTAATCTCTCGAACATCATATGCAATAATAAATGTCAAAATAAGATTATTGTCTTGCCAGGTTATCAGAAAAACGTCATCTTATATTATTGCTGCAAAAACTTCGTACGGAATATTCTTAAAAAACTGCTATTTCATCTTCACGAGCAGATTTAAAAGATCTTTTCGACTTGACTTCATGATCTCACACATCGCAATTCCTTTGACTTTCAAAATTATAATCAATTTTAGATTATTAAAATAATTGTTTATAAAGAGAATGGTGTTAAGGGGTAATGTGTTAATAATCAATTTGACTATCATAACTGATATATTTTTTAATTCTTTAACTTTTAATTTATCTTTTAAATTTTATATAAGAGAATATCACGAATAATTATAAAAATAACCTTTATTATCGATTATAAAGATCTTGTATTTTTTCGAAATTGACTTATTAAGCATTATAATGAAATGATGAGTCCGTCCTATTTTCTTGATTATATATTTATTAATTGTTATATAAGAGCTGAAAATACGCAGAATTCTTTAATTCTTTCGAATCTCGTTAATAAATAATTAAAGCTTCTTATATCACATAAGCTGTTTTCATCGACCTTTTTCAATAATCATAAAATTCTCTTCGCTGGAATTTAAACAATGAATGAACTTTTTAAAAAGGATATATCGGTTTCGAATCATTTTTTTAATAAGAATAAAAGTCATCGAAGCAATATCATCAATTCTTCAATAATCATAAATAATAAGAAAATGAAAAACATTTATATAAATCGTGATAACGATAAAGATCTTAAGTTTCGACATAATAATGAGAGTTCAAATAGATTCAAGAGTATTTTGAGCAGTCGCATACAAATTCGTATTGTTATAAAGCATATTCCACACAGTAATAATTCATATAAGATTAAAAATCGAATATGAAGTAAGAAACATGTTCTCAAAAAGATGATTGACAGTCGGACGATGTTTTATCTTCATTGATTGATACTATGAAAATGATGGGATACGAAAGAGTAAATTATCGAGGTTTTCAAGATGTGTGTCTCTTTTTTTGTCTTTGATAATCTGTTTTTGCTTTTTTAAGGTTTGATTTAATTCGTACTTATCAGAAGTAGATAGAGTAGAAATTTGAGACATATTTGATTTGATATGATTAAATAGTAAAAAAAGTAAGAAAAGTCGCGTGTTTGAATATTCGTGTTTTTCGAAAAAAAATTGTTGCCGAGACTCGGCGTTTATCGAATAATATTTTATTAATTTCGATTATTAATTTAATAATTTTAATAATTTCATTATTTAATTAATCATTAATTATTTTATAAAAAACACATTTAAATTTATTAAAGCATTTTTTATAATTATAATAAATTAATCATATACTCGATTAAAATTTTCATTATTTAATTCTTTATCAACTTTTTAAAGAAGATTTAATTAAAAGATTAAATTATTAATCGTATTATTTTTCGAATTGAAATTTAAAAATATAAAATTCTTCGATTTTAATATGAAAAAAAAGATCGTTTATTTTTATTAAACGTCACGTTTTTTATAAAAATATATATGCTTTTATAAATTGCTTGAAAATATTATTATTATTAAAAAAGATAATAAAATTCGAGAAATTCTGCTTATTTATTTTTATAACGAAATACTCATTTAAAATTTTATTTAATTTATTAATTGTTAAAATAAATATAAAGTTTAAGATTATATAAGCGTATATAACGAAAATAATAAATTAAAAAAAAAAGATTATATAAAAGAAAGAGAGATTTATATATAAATCGCAAAATTACGTTAAATTTGATAAACTCGATAAGATTAAGTAAACGATAATGCTAAGTAAAATACGTTTATAACATTATTTCTTTTTTTAAATAACGATAATCTTTATTGTTATAAATCGATATAAACTTTTTTTATTATTAATAATATTATTATAATAAAAGACGCTCGCTATATATGCATATTTATTAAAAAAGTAATAAAAACAAAAAACTTTTCGTGCTTTAACAACGTTTTTCTTCGACGACGACGACGATATCGATATTATAATCGAAACGTTTTTTAATAACTTCGTCGCGAGTTTAATGTTATAACGTTATAAAACTTTAAAAATAAAAATAAATTAATATAAAAATGAGCAAATGATGATTATAAACGTAATTTAATATTTTAATAATATATTAAATTCGATATCGTAATCACGAAATAAATTATAAAATAATATAATTTAATTAATTCGATTTATCTCGAATCGTAAAAGCTAAATCTTGATTAAATATTACATATATTTTAATAATAATTTAAGTAATCTTTTTTAACAAATGTTACGTATATAATATTAATAAAAACATTAACGACGATAATAAAATTTACGAATAACTCGATATACTTTCAAACATCGTTTATATATATATTTATAAAAACGTTATATTTAATAAATTTATATAACGTTATAATTAGTTAATAAACTTTTAAGTAATCGTTTTTAATAATAACGAAAAAACGAATTTAAGCATTTCGAATTCAAATTATATATTATTTTAACGATATTAAATTTAATTATTATTTTCAGCGAGATTAAATGTTAATAAATTTGATTAATATATAACTTTACTCTTAATTGCGAAAATCTTTTCAACGTCGATAATTTTTTAAATTAAAGAGAGAAATAATAACGTATTTAATAGATTTTTTTTATGTTATTTTCGATTTGTGTTTTAACGTATTATTTTATAAAAATCTTTTTTTCTTTTTAATTCATTTTTATATTTTTTATTTTACACTTAATCGTTAATAAAAATTAATATATATTAAATAGTTTTTATATTATATAAATGTTTAATTTTATTCGATGCTTAGAATTATATACGTTTTTCGCAATTTTATTATATTATTATATTTTAAATAACTTATAAATTGCATTTCGATTAATTTTCATTAATCGTATAAGTTTTATATAAAATTTAATAAATAATTATTCGATTTTTTATTTAAGATTATCGCATATTTAACGATTTGCGTAATATAAAATTTATAATAATATTTCGTAAAGATTATTAAATTGATTTAAAATGTTTTAAGTTATATTATAAATTTTTTTAATAAAATCTCGACGTCGAAATATTATATACTCGCTTGTTTTTTTAATAAATCGTGATATAATATAATTAATTTGAAATGCGTTAATAAAATACTAATTTATATTAAGAAAAAACTTATCTCGAATACGTAATTTTCAATTTTCGAATTTAAATTTATCGATATTATTGAAAACAAATAAATTTGACAATTTAAAATTAAGCATAAATTTACATAATTATTTAAATTTGATTAACGTTTTAAAAAATCGATATATTTTTAGCGCTTTAAGATTTTATAACGAAAATGAGAAAGAAAATATAATATTATTAAATAATTTTTATTTTTATTACTTTTAATTTAAGAGTTAATTCTTCGATTGATTTTTTTTATTATTTAAATTGTCGATAAAGATTTTTAATAAAAAAAGAGCGTTATATATATGATATACGTAATTTCAATAAATTATAAAATAAATAACGAGTATATAAGTTTTCGTATATAAAATAAAATTAATTACGATATATAAATAATCGTTATTGTGAAAAAACGTATTTTGATATACATATAATATTTTATTAAAAAGAATTTATAATGTATTATATAGAAATTTTTTAAAAATTTCGATGTTTTCGAATAAAGTGTTAAAAATAAATTTCTCGAATAAAACTTTTAATAATAATAAATATTATTAAATCAAATTTATGAGAGATTATACTTTTTATAATGAAAATAAATGTTATTATAATATGCGTAACATATTTAATAAAGATTATATTGTTTAAATGTTGAAAATGTTTTTTTGTAAAAGCGATAGCAGACTCGTTTTTAAATTAATCGAGTCGTCGCAAAAAGTGTGAGTGTTTTAAATATTATTTTTTCGATAACATTAAACTTCGTCGAATGTTAATAAAATAACAATGAAGCTAAATGTAATTAATGCGAGAAAATTTAATAAAGTAAAGCGAAGAAAAGTATCTTTAAAAGACGATATAAAACTCGTTTTCTAATGAATTGAATTATTATTAAAAAGATAAATAGTGTGATATGTGTTTTTTTGAACGATATAGATTTCGATAAAGGTTTTTTGAATGTGAGATGTTTATATAATAGAAAAATTCAGCGTGTTTTTTATTAAACTCGATCGCTTACTTCGAGCAAATAAAAAATTTATTAATTTTCTTCGTCGAAAAAATATACGAAAAAGATTTATTATAACGTTAAAATTAATATAAAATATAAAATTTTATAAATATATATAATAAAAATAATAAATTTAAAAAAGAAAGATTATATAAAAGAAAAAAAGATTTATATATAAATTTCAAAATAACGCTAAACTCGATAAACTCGATAAAATTAAATAAGCGATAAAATTAAATAAAATACGCTTATAACAAATTTCGAAAAAAGCTTATTAAAAATAACATTTTTAAAAATATAATTAAAATTATTAACGAATCGTATTAGAAAACGAGCTTTCGTTATTACTTAATATTTATATTCGAAACGATATTTTATAAGCGATGTTAAAAATGAAAAATTTCTAAAAGTTTATATTTAAAACATTTTTAAATATGCAAAAATCGCTAAATTTTTCTTTATTTATAATTAATTTATTATAACATAAAATAATATAATATCGAATTTTCGACGTAACATTTTAAAGTTTATTTTAACAATTATTTTAAAACAATTTCTTAATTAAATTAATATTAATTTGAAATTTAATTTAAAATAATTCGATAATAAAATCGAAGTTAACTTTAATAAAAAATTAATAAAAAACGTCGTTATTTAAGCAGTTTGATTAATATAATAATAATCGTTAAAAATAATTTTTTTAAATTATCGTTTTCTTTTTCGCAATATTATTAATCGCAATTTTATTAAAAATATTCGTTAAAATATAATAATTATAAAAGCATTTTTACTAATTAAATTTATTGATTATATTAATAAATTTTATAAGATTATTAATAAGCAAATTTTATCTTATTCGTTTATCGATAAGTTTTATAAATTATCGAAAAATCTTTATTAAATTTTATAAATTAATGTTCGAATTAATAAAATTCTCATTATGAAAACAATAATAACAATTTCGAAAAACAATCAAGTAAATTAAACAACTTCGATAAATTTTTTAATTATAATTAATAAGGTTTTTTGCGTTAGCAAAACATAATTTATTAAATTAATTAAAAAAAAAACTTCGAATATTATCAATTATAAATTCAAGATTACTTCGAAAAAAGATTTTCAAGAAAAATCTTAATTAAAATTTAATAACTATTATGTTAATAAAAAATTTAATTATTATTAATCTCGCTTAAAAGATAAAACATTCGAATATTTTATAAAAATTATATTTATTATCGTTTTCAATTTTTTATTAATAATTATTAATGTCGACGTTATCACGTTAATTTTTTATTTAAAAATGAACTTTATAATTATTTTAATAACGTTAATATAAATCGTTAAATAAAATCTTTTTTATATTTAAAATCTTTAAATAAAGATTTTTCAACATTTTCAACGATATTAAAAATTTCGTTTGTTTTTATTATTATAAAAGTTTTATTTATTATCTCGAAAGTTTTCGTTGTTATCGAAATTTCGAATAAATTATTTAAAAAAATCATCGAATTTTTAATTAATTCAACTTTCGACGTTAATATCGAATATATTTTTTAATAATATTATTATGTTAAAATATCGATCGACTTATTATTCGAATAAAAAGCAATTAATTATTTTCACATTAATTGTTTCGTCACTTTAATAAATTAAGTTGTTTTAATAAAAATTAATTTTAATTTATTTATTGAAACGATAATAAACTTTATCACGATGCGTGATTTTAAATTTAATAAATATGAAACGTTAAAATATATGATTTTTTTCTTTATTTTTTCGATAAAATGTTATTATTATATTAATTTTACGAGAAATTTATATTATCGATAATTATAAAATAAATAATTTAATAAATATAAATATTATATTATTTAAATAAATCGATATTTATTTTTTGACGCGTTTATAAATAATAAAAAATGATTGTTAAATTCGATTTCAATTTTAATTATTAATAATAATAAATTTCGCGAAAAATCGCTTAAAAGAATTAATAAAAATTTCAAATAAGAGATAAAAGAAATATATGTGTTTTAAACGTTTAATAACGTTTAAGCGAGAAATATCAAAGTTAAATATATTTATATTAATAATAAATTAATAAATTAATAAAAAATTAAACGATTATACGCGTTTTCGTAAATAAATAAATGAATTATTAAAAAAATTAATCGTTTTAAACGAGGTTTAATACGATTTTAAGATCGATATTTAAATATTTATTAATTTAATAAATGATAAATCGAGTTTCATGATTTTTGCATCATCAAAAAGCGCAAAATAAGTTTTATAATTTATAAATCTTAAAAAAACTTGTATATTTAAAAAGATAAAAATTAAAAAGTGTAAAATATACATATACAAATTTTTAATAAAGGCGCTCGAAAGATTAAAAAGTCGTTATTTAAACGTTAATCGAAACGCGTAATAATATAAAACTTATAATTAATTATATATACAAATTTAAAATATTTTAACTTAACTTTATTTTATTCTTTTATATATATTAATAAATACGTAATTTAATAAATTCTAGCGAATTTTTTTTTATAAGTTTTATTATAATATAATGCTTTAATTTTTACGTAAAACTTTTTTTTTTATAATTTTATTCGTATATTCATTTTAATTTTTTTAAATATTTATTTAAATTCTTTTTATTATATTTAAAATTCTTAAATTTTCGAATTTTGATTTAATTTATTATAAATAAAATAATAAAACGATAAAATATTTAAATAAAAAATTTAATAAACTCGATTGAATTTAAACTTGAAAAAAAGATAAATAAAAAGTAATGTTAATTAAAAGATTTCGATGTTAATATTTTAATAATAATAAAAAAAAATGCTTCGAGCGATTTATTAAATTTAATTAACAAAAATGTATTTAAAGTTTTTATTTTCGAAATAATGTCGTTTAATAAATTTATATAAAAGTTTAAGTTAAAAACACGTCGTTTATTATTTCTAACTTATTTAATTTACTTTTTTGAATCTTTATTTTTAATTTGTTTATTTTAATATTATATAAAAAATAAAATAATCGCGATTAATAAAATAAATATTAACATAAATATAAAAGTTTATAAAAAAGTAAATAAAAGATTAAAACGTTATAAGTTTATTAAAAAAAATGCTTTTATTAAATTCTTTAAATAAAGCGTATTCGTATAAATGCAATAATTTTTTATTTTTTAAAAACGCTTTTTTTTTATAAATATTATAGGTTTATAATAAAACGAGCATTTCAATTCAGTTTTTATTAAAGAATTTATAAATTATAAAATTGCCCTTTGCTTATATGAGTGTTCATTGATACTATCTATTACTGCTAAAGCGAGAAGGGCTTATGATCAAGTGCCAAGTGCTTATTAAGCATTGCCCAGTCCATCAACGTCTGAGAAGTAAGGCAACCCTGCCCCGCCTGCTTGCTCACATTTTCATCGTATCTTGCCTACCACGCTACACAAGGAATAGCTAGGTACTTTATGTTATCGGCTGGGTCTGAGTACGGTAGTGGAACACAAAACATTTTGATAGGACATAAGGCAAGCTTTTTACTTAGACAGGGAATTTCAACCGAGGAACCCTCACAATATCTATTGATTTATTTACTTATTTGCTACTCATCCGTGATACACCGGTGCACGAGTCATATAATGATTCAATTGGGACATGACCGCATGTTTCAAGGTCTTAGGCTTTTCTTTCTCTCTCTCACACTCAAGTGTGGTCCTATCCTCTTTCCTTTTTTGTAGATAGGAAATATCATCGCAGCTCTTGTCTTGCCTCGCTCTCGCTTCTGTACCCCGCCACTGGATAATGACTCCATTGTAGAGCTGGGTTCTTTGGATCGATTGATATCCATTTCTGTAGATGTAGTGAGATACGTTGGCCCTTCGAGCCACAGATGTATTCCCCAGGAGTGGAACGCCTACCCTGTTCGCTTGCAGGGACATGTGCCTCTGATTCCTTAGTGATTTCCTGCGTTGTCACTAGATGTCCAGAGTCAGAAAAGCCTGCGGTCCGTGGCGACTGTTAAGGAGGGGCCGACCCTTTTCACCATGCGCCATCTTCATGATCTCCTCAGGCTTTGGCTGGGGCTTCGAGGAGAATTCAACCAGTTTGGATGACAAACGCTCCTTCCTTGCATTTTCCACGGGCCCAAAGACGCCGGACCGTAACTTTGATTTGTTCATCTTGTTTCGACTTGATCTTAGACCCTTGGCCATGTCTCTGGAGCACGTAGACTTCTACACTCAAATTGGCGTTGTATGCTCTGTGTAGGACGACTCTGTCCTGCTGCTGCGGCGATGGAATGGAGTACGCGACGCGGTAAGGTCTGGGTGGAATGTTGCTTTCTTCGGTGTGTAGCTGGCGAAGAATTTTAAGGATAACATGAGAATTTATAGAGTCAGAGCTGAGCGTGCTCTAGTGGAGGTGCTTACCTTATCGGCGGAATTTCCGCCGCACTCATCACTCTTTGAACCTCTGCAGTAAACTAACTATACATCTGCAGTCTCAGCGTCATTGTCTCAGCGCCTATCTTAGCTTTGCAGCAGTAAGAGTTCGAGAAGACTTGAGGTTTACCCTTAAATCGCTCCTCTCGCGAATGCCAAAATTGGGTCACAACACTGTGCGCCTTCGCCTTCTCAGGCCGAGAAGCCCTTCCTGCTGATCATCTTGAAAACGCTCAGGACGCTCAAAAATGGCTTCCGCAGGCGCCCTCAACCCCGAAACTGTGTCTGCCAAGGTGAAGACACTGATGAACAATCAACTGAAGACAATATTGAAAAAGGAAAGCCTTCCAGTCTCGGGCGCCAAAGCAGCTATGCAATCGCGGGTCATCAATAGTGAGTCTCATGCACGATAGCTTCACAATCAGATCGCTCTATCCGAAAAGACCCTGTGGAAATGAGGCTCTTATGGCTGTCATCTACATCACACTTTATGAGCCATTGGATAAGCTGACCGTGCCATATTCCATTCCAAGAACTCTACAGTTACGGAAACAATAACGACATAGAAGGCTTCAGTCGTCTAAGGAGCCTTGTCAATAATCCAGATCTAGATCCAGCCGGCCTATCACCCTCACCGTCTGCTGCTCGCATGTATCCAAACAATTCAGCATCAGCGCCAAACCATTACCAGCACTCCTTCAGCAGCTCTACGAGACCTGGATCGCACAACACGGCACCAAACGTAAATGGAACAGGGCCGAGTATATACGGCCTTGAGCTTTCTCACTGTTATAGTGCTCACAGAAGTTTAGGACCTCCTCAGTTCAAAGCCAGTCCTTTCTTCTCGATATTGGAACCTCTGTCGCCAGTGTTAGATTGTAAAGGTGCGTTAAATTAGGTTCCCGATGCTCTTATTCAGTGGTGCGTTTTTTTGACGTCTGTGATTAATCACAAAGTCCCAGTCCGAGACCAAACGAGAGATGCAGTCGATTTGGTAATCAGTCTTCGTACCGACATTGCGGAGAGACTCAGCGCAGACAGTTCTACAAGAGCCATGATATACTGTGCTTCAGACCCCATGTCACCCTTCTCAAAAGTCGACATTGAGTTCCCCTATCAACTCGAGATCAAGATCAATCAAGATGAAGTAAAATCCAATTTCAGGGGACTCAAAAACAAGCCGGGGACAACGAGACCTGCGGATATCACCACAATGCTGCGGCCCAAATCAGGTTATGACAATCACATGGTAGTTACGTACGCACTCACGAAGAAGGTGAGTCTTTTTGGGCGACAATGAGATGCGATCCCGCATATTGCAATCTCAGGATTCATAAGTAGTATCTAATGGTTGCTACAGAGATTTCTGATGGTGCTCAATCTCGTTAAGCGCCATCCCGTGGAAGAGCTGGTTGCGAAGCTCAAGTCGGGTAAAACAATAGTGAAAGAGCAAGTCGTACGTGAGAGTAGGTTATTTCGACTCCGAGGATCAATTGCCATTACTGACCGTCGATTTTCAGTGATTAGCAAGTCAGAAGACGCGGAAATAGTAGCAACATCTTCAATAATGTCATTGAAATGCCCATTGTCGACCCTGAGGATCGATGTGCCCTGCCGTTCTTCGGTCTGCAGTCACAATCAGTGTTTTGACGCCTCATCTTTCCTTCAACTCCAAGAGCAAGCTCCCACATGGACCTGCCCTGTCTGCAATAAAGCCGCTACTTATGAGCATCTACAAGTGGACCAGTCAGTGGACTTTCACACGTTTCAATGAACTAGGGCTAACACCAATTTCCAGGTATGTAGCCGATATCTTGAAATCGACACCGAAGTCGGTCGACCAAGTTACCATTGAGCCGAATGGTACATGGTCCCAAACTACAGGGAGCTCTCCGTCACCAAGAACCAGCAACGGACGCACCAGCAACGATGGTGAAGAGGACCTTGTGGAGATTCGAGACCTGCCGCGACTTGCCTCAGTGAAATTGGAGGTCTCTAGGGAGTCAGGATTCATGCGAACACCTCCAATCTCATCGAGAGAACAGTCAACTTCTTCAGCACCACTACCGCCGTCCAGTATTAAGCGATCTGCAGGTCAGGTAGTCGACCTGACTCTCAGCAGTGATGAGGACGACGATCCACCAAGAGGTCCCAAAAGGCAACAATTAGTCCATAAATCATCGAGTAGCCTTGCCAGACTCCCTGGACTGGAAAAAGTGCCTTTGAGGACAAATGGAGCAAATGGAGGTATGGCAAGACAGCCGTCTTCAAACCCTTTCGCCACTCCGAATCATACCCCGAAAGAGTACACGCAGCCACGATGAGTCTGATGTGTCCAGCTTTTGGGACTAGGAATCTCCCGGATCAAATTCCTTTATCTTCGGCACTGTTTCTGTCCTTTTTCGCGACGGATATGTGCACATGACGCAGCGAGGTTCGCATTAGTAGCAGGGTACTCAGGGCGCATGAGATAGGAGCAGCATTTTCTCCAAACAGCGGAGAAGCTGCTCAAGTCACCGGTTTCGAGGCTCGAAAGGAAACGCATGGGTAGCTTTTTCGCGTACATACCCCAACTGCATTGGCTTGAGCGTCTTAGATAGTATTGATGTACCATGCTTAACATGGCTCTACATAATATTCAAGCTTAGCGAGGCTTTCTGTGAACACGATACATTCCCTCGATTGACTCGTCTTATTTTCTTGGCACTTAAAACGTCCTCAGAGACTCAACCTCAAGCCTGAACAGTGCACCATATGGCAACACTCCCCCAACGTCGAAAATGATATGATCTTTGAAATTTTGAGGCCTCGCCATCCCACATGACGCGGCAAAGTCCTTCTGCTCCCAGCCCGCCGTCCCGATGTCCTTCGAGACACCACTTCCCCCATACAATGCCTCTGATCCTTACGCAACCTTTCTCAACGCGTCATGCATGGATTTGCTTCTTATCGAAATGGTTCCGATGGCTCACAGACTAGCCTGCGAGCTTGCAACCCCGGGTCAAGATGATGTGAAACCGACAGACGAAGATGAACAGAGGGAGGCTGCTTTCCGGAGGCTGGAGACGCTAGGTTATAGAGTTGGACAAGGGCTTGTTGAGAGGTGAGGGCTGCAGTACTCTTGTCTAGGTGCTGAGCGAGCAAAATGGCGGAGGCCTATGGGAGCCATGGTCAAAAAGCTGTGCGTGCTCATGATTGGGTGTTGCGGACAGGTTCTCAAGGGACAGAGCACGATTTACGGATACATTGGACGTGATTAAATTTTTGTGCAAGGATATGTGGACGCTGGTGTTCAGGAAGCAGATCGATAACCTGAAGACGAATCACCGAGTATGGATTCTTTCCCCTTGACTTTCGGGATAGATCATGTAGTGTGCTGATCAAAGGGTATACAGGGTGTCTACGTTCTTACAGACAACAGCTTCAAACCCTTCTCACGCATGAGCATGGCGTCGTCATCGGAAGCAGTAAACCGCGCGCTACCGGTAGAGTCCAGAGTGCCATGGAGCCGAGATTGCCAGCATGCTGACGCACCTTGCAGTTCCTCTGGTTTCCTTGTGGTGTTATACGAGGGGGGTTGGCAAGTATGGGGATCAGCGCGACGGTGCAAGCGGAGACTTCGGAACTCCCAGCTGCAACATTTCAGATCAAGACGATCACTGCTAAATCTTGATACCAATCATTTGCTTTGCGTTTGCACTGATCTCCATCTGCATGGATGGCGTTCAACCTGCTAGTGTTGACGACGGAAAAGAAGTGATAGGCATGGAGGAAAATTTCTGATTCTATTATGCCTTTCTTGTGATCTTTTCTTGATGTTGGAGACTCCTGGAAGATAAGAAATGCAATCCTGCTATTCGCTGATGCCTGCACGATCGCTTGAGACACGATTTCATAGCCTACATGGAGATGCTTCGATTAGTGAAATGATCTTTGCTAAGATTTGCTAGCTACAACGCTGTTGGGCCAGACACTTGAAGGATCGTGAATGTTGGAGGCATGAAATGAAAGATCAAACAGGGTAAAGAAGCTGAGACAAACGAGTAGCCTCCACATGGGTGAATCACTTTGGCGGTGGATTGTGCACGAATTCAACACCTTTCTCGATGCTGCCTTTCAACCCGGTCTTGCAAGCTTCGAGAAGCTTCTTCTCCTCATCATTTACGTCTGGGAGAATATTTGTGGCCTTCTCCGCTCCAGAGGGCTAAAGCATAGTTAACCACAGCATTCAGGGCGAAAGCTCGTTGCAGACGTACCCCAAGCTCGACAGGCACAGAGAAGTAATCAACTCCAGTTTCTTTGGCAATTGCATCGCCGCCAGTGACACCTGGTAGGTAGACAAACGTCGGCTCAACGATTCCTTTCTCACCATTAGCAGCCTTGATTACCTTCTCCGCAAACCTAGGTAAAGGAGATTTAGCAAGCCATGCGTCAAAAGAGGGACCATGAGCGACCTCACCGGAAACCGGCGTATGCCATGGAGAGAGTTGCGGATCCTGCGCCCCCTTTGGCCTCAACGACCTCATCTCCCCCAAATTGGACACCTAATCTGTGTTTAGTAAGATCGTCACCTTGAAGAGGTTGATGACGAACGCTTGATTAAAGGAGCGAGCTTCTCCGCTGGGATTCCAACTGCAGGCTTTGCGAGACTGAAAAGAGGTACGATGGTCTCGCCAGAGTGACCACCAATGACAGGAATGACGGTTTTGGAGGGGTCCTTTTCGCCGGTAATATCCTGAACAAAAGTCTCGGCACGGACTACATCCAGAGTGGTGACACCAAATAGACGCTTTGGGTCAAATTTGCCGGCCTGCTTCATGACTTCTGCAGCGATGGGAACGGTAGAGTTTACCGGATTAGAGATCACCAAGATGAAGGCCTTTGGGCTGTACTCTGCAATGCCTTTGACGAGGTCGCGGACAATGCCAGCATTAATCTTGAAGAGATCGTCACGGGTCATGCCGGGCTTTCCTGTTCCTCCGTCAGCTCTTGGATATATTGCTTGGAACCAGGAGTACGGACTAGGAATGCCAGCAGGGATGAGCACGACATCTGCTCCAGTCAAGGCCTTCTTCAAGCCATCATCAGCAGGTAGATAGCCTGTGATTTTCTGTTGTCTCTTAGCTACAAGACCTCGAATGACTTTCGGGGCACGTACGGCTATTGAGGAGATGTGAGAGAGATCGGCCGTGACGCCAGGGGTATTGACGACATCGTAGAGTGACAGCTCATCGACCAAGGGGCTGGCCTTCAAGAGAAGGGAGAGGGGCTAAGCGAAGCCATATCAGCACTGACCTAGTTGCTTGGATTGTTTCAGCAAAGGTCTCCCTACCTGGCCAATGCCACCAGAGGCTCCAAGAACGACTGGATAACTATCAGAAAAGGGGAGCTCAACGTAGTGCTGATTGCAATAAATATCTACCTGCTTTGACCATCTTAAAAGAGGGAGACAAGGTAGGATATATTCCGCAAATGCCCGTTGGTGATTTGAGGACTCGGACAGAACGTAGTTGGCTTCTCGACCTGCAACAACTGTTGGATTGAGTGTAAGCAGCTTGACAAGAGGTAAGAGGTAAGAGGTAAGAGGTAAGAGGAAAGAGGAAAGAGAAAAAAGGTAAGATGTTGTTTGGTCGATTAATTGGTGAGGTTGATCGAATGCGTTGGCTGCGGTTGGAACTTTGAACCCCACCAAAATGAAAAAAGGCTGAAAGTTCTTGGGGGTACCAGCGGAGTCCACATAGCCTTCAAACCGCCGACACTTATGCCTCTCGAACATTGATACTCAAGAGACTCCCACGGCCTGAAACCCTTCAATGTCGGCTGATCCATTCCTATTGCTATCTAGGTACGTCTACGATGCTGAGCTTTCACAGGTTGGTACATCCACGATCCATCTGAGCAAAGACAGTCATATGAATTGATACATTGTGGGGAGCTACGACGTCTCCACCACAATACCATCTCCACGACACTCAGCACACCCTCATCCATAGCAAAGCGATCGCAAGAGATGGCATGCTCGATATCATACTGCATGTTTGCTAAGTTCAAGCTTGGTACTGCCCTCCGCTTGTTGCAGCATTGACAGGGCCCGACGGTTCTATCACATTTCTTTTCATGCCTGATCATGTAGCCTTCTCTTCCGCCTTCTTTGCTTTCGAGCCTCGAAGTTTGGATTCAGGATCTTCCTTCTTTGGTTTCTGTGACTGGCGGATAGCACTGGCACGAGCAACGGCTTCTTGACGAAGATCTGCTCGGTAGCCTTGCTTCGCTGTGTAGTTGACGATCCCTCTGTAAATTCTGCCAGCTGGTCAGCATATCTGAACGCCAAGTTGGGAGATTTAGAATAGTGACTGACTTTGGTCCCGACTTCTGCCCGCTCCACGAGACCTCGTTCTTGTTGGCCGCCGGTCGATTGAGATGCTTGGTTTTCTTCGTAGTCAAAGTCACGCCGCCTTTCTCTGCCGGATGAATGCCAACGGCCTAATCCAAGTGGAGCAATCAGCTTCCATTCTCAGAGCGATCCGGGTATTCGTTTTCCGATAACGAAGTACTCGTAGTTGCGTACCTTATTATTAACGAAGCCGGCATACTGGCCTTGTCGTTAGTCGTTGAATAAGCGAATTTGGGAGTCACAGCCTACCTTTCTAGAGTGTTTGTTCATCAAGTTGAGAGGGTCTCTCGAGAACTGGGACCCCCCTCCGCTCTTGCGCTTAACCAAGAAGGCATTGTTTGAGCCTGGCATTGGTTCATGAGTACTTGGGTCTATACAACGTGATGGCACACCTGTTTAAACATACGGCATATCTCCCAGACGAGGTCCTGAGAGACGTTTGATTGCAGGTGTTCTGTCATGTTGAAATGTAATTAATGTAATTTCACAATCAATATCAATTTAAATCTAAACAGAAGTTTGTGGGGGAAACCTCGGCTGACAGTAGGAGCGCGCCAACTGCGTTTAAGCTCAAGTAGTCATCGTAGATTGGCTCCGTAAAGCAGTAAACTACTATTTCACGGTGTCATCGGCTGGACATGTTGGCAAACAAAGAGCGAGCTTCAGTCACTCCATCCCTTTCAACAAGTGTGAAAGAAGTTTCAAGATCGCTCAATATATGCTTTCTCTTTTTGGAAGGCCGAGGGTCAACGACTCAACAGGGCAGGGTTTCGCCACACTAAGAATACTAGAAAATAAATTCATTTGACAATCCATCTATTCCTGGTATCTAACAAAGGCCACCTCCATTTTCATTTGCCGAGAAAACAGTCGTATAAACTTTGCAGGTACAGTCCACCCAGGCCCTCGAACACCGACCCTCTTCTTGACAGGTGTCTAAGTGCCCCTGTAAGTCCCGTATCTGTAATGGTTCCGAGTCAGTATGCTGGCGCCATGCAAAAACGAGATGCTCAGGCAACCTACTTCCAAATCCTAGCACGCATATCTCCACTGCCTGTTGCAAACAACTCACCCTGAGGACTCGGAGCAACGGAGATGACTAGGTAGTAGACAGTTATTAGTAAAAGTCTTAGTCCGCGAAAGACGAATATCGTACCTGAGTTCTTGTGGCCCTGAAGCATCAATTGCGTGTCACCAGTGCGCGGGTTCCAGAATTGAACCCCTCTGTCCTTCGAACCACTCAGTACCCACTCGCCATCTGGAGTAAGTGCCACACTGAGGACAAAGTCCTGCGGATTGTGAATTAGGAGCCGCATTCGTTCGTTTACGCAAGCGGAGGGCATCACTCACCTTATGACCTTCAAAGGTCCTCACCAACCTTCCACCTCTTATCATTCCGCCTCCCATCATGCCTCCTCTGTTGTCAGGAGAGAGTTGCCACATCTTGATAGTCTTGTCCAGACTGCCACTAACTAAGGTCTCGCCATCCGGTCCAAATGCGACCGAGTAAACACTATCTTTATGGCCATCCATACCATCAAGTCTGGCAATGAGAGTTCCACTGCGTACGTCCCAAACCCTAACGCTCTTGTCAAGTGAACCCGCTGCGACATAGTCGCCTGAAGGGGAGATTGCTACGGTAGTCACGCCATCTTCGATCATGAGGTTGAGGATCTCACGGTTATACTCGATGTCCCAAACGCGGACTGAATGGTCACCACTTCCAGAAGCGATGTTTCTGCCGTTGCTAGCGAAGTCTAGAGAGTAAATGTCTTGCTCGTGGCCCGCAAAGGTAGTTTTGATGGTACGGCTTTGAATATCCCAAACCTTTTGTTAAAGGATTAGTCGGATTTTTGACTTTACAAAAGGAACTGGGAGGCCTACTCTAATCTGCTTATCCTCTGCACCGGTTGCGAGGTACAACCCGTCAGGACTGAAGCATACGCTTCGAATATACAAGTCGCCGTCCTTGTCGACTGAATCATCCTGTAATTTAGTAACCTGGTTGCCAGTCGAGACTTCAAAGATCTGCGCCGAGCGATTGCAGCCAGTGGCCACGTATCTTCCGTCGCGGCTAAAACGTACACAGCAAACAACACTCTCGTGGAGAATAGTGTGAACTAGGTCAACATCCAAGACCCGTCGCACGTTGGAGTTGAAGATTGCAAACCAGTCGCTCCCTTCACGTTTCTGATCGGGCCGCACCTGATCAGGGTCCAGGTCTGCGAGCATGTTGCCAACATTGTGGAACGGCGGAGGAGGACTTGGTCTTCCCATTTGAGGAGAAGCTCCCGGATAAGACATAGGTTGAGACTGCTGCGGGGTATTCGTATGGCCCAAAGGCCCGCGGTTGTTGCGTGGCTTGCCCGGACCTGGGGATGCAATCTGCGCTTGCGATCCGTAACCTTTATACATACGTCAGCACTGAATGCGCATAGCAACATTTATTCCTGTTCCCACGAATACTTATGTCTTACCGTTCACTACTGGTGGCTGAGGATAGTTTCCTTGATAAGGACCGGACTGCAATCCTTGCTGAGGTTGAGCCATCTGGTGGGGGGGTGGACCTTGCTGCTGCTGCTGCTGCTGGTCTTGCGAGGGTGGCACCAGGCCAGGATTACCTTGTCCCGGAGGGTTCGCCATGATGCCACCAAACAAGTTGCTTGGACCATGACCAATTGCTGGAGGCGCAGGCTGTGACACTCCACCGTGGGGCGGTAGACCACTGACGCCTACATGCGAAGGGGGGCCTCCGCGAGCTTCAATCTCGTGGCGTAGACGAGCAATATCTTCATCGTATCTGGTTCAAATCTTTAGCGAACATGGTGTCAGTCATGCCACTAGCGCGATGCCGTACCTTTGCTTGATCGACATCTGATTACGCTCTAATTCGTACACCTTCTGTCTGACCATCTCCATCTCTTGCATCTGAGCCGCCACTACGTATTTCTCTTATGTCAGCATTTTCTTCGAAAGTGCTCGCTCTGTTCATGCCCTTATGCTTCTTCCTGATCATGTGTGGGCTGGTGAGGAGCTAGCATTCATAAAGAATAGCAGTTCCTGAGGATCTCTGGCAACTTTCATAGTAAAGAGGCAGTGGATCTGCCCTCGCGTGTAAGTTAGGAAAACCCAAGAAACGTACTACTTTGATCATGTTCACCAGCTCTGTCCTGCGCATGGACATCGAACTCCCTTCGGATCTGGTCAAACAATTCTGACAAACGATTGTTGCTGTTGTTTGCTGGCGGCTGCCCCATCCCACGATGCGCGTTGTACATGTTGATCAAGGTTTACTCCAAGCGTGAACTTGGCAACGGCAGCTGGCAGATGCTCCGACAATTCAGACGTGCGATTTGGGGAGGAAGGTAGTGCCACACCAGCGATCGGAAGTTGTGATATATTTGCGAGGGTATGAAAAAGCCGCACGTGGAACGCACGGACAGTGGACGGTCTCGGCTTCTCGATGCCTGTAGAGAGCGCGTAGGTGCGTGGATGGTTTGGCAATCGGATAGTTCCCCGAGACACTGTTGGCCCAGGCCGATGTGAGGAAAACAGGGAGGAAGAAGGTAGGGAAAGATAGCTGGACCGTTTGACCAAAGCCGAACAAGGAACAAATTACGGTGGTCAAGCTGCAGTATGGGTATTAAGGATTGGTGAGGTATGGCCGGTATGGTGGCAAGTGAAGCAATGACAAGGAAAGAGAGCAAAAAGTTTCAAGGCGTCTGCTCTGGGGGTAAATGTTGCGACTTGGGAAGGAGCAAAGGTGAAGGAAGAGAAGAGCGAACTTGGAATTTGGGAAGAGAGGTGGTGCGAGCGACACAATACTTAGGTAGAAGGAGGAACTACTCGGGCGGAGACAGTCAAACTTAACCTCTAATTTTGGGCCGCTGGACGTGCAGCTCGGGACCTAACGGGCCCTAAATTTGGCGCTTGATCAAAGTCAAAAGACAGGTCTCGGTCTCGACTCTCGATCCATGCCAGAGCATGCATAATCGATCAGGTCGATTTTATCGTCTCATAGGCCCTCAGAGTAATAATTTTATTCTTCCCTACCATCTACCATCTGCCATCTGCGCGTCGAGGAGCAGTGACCAGTCAGGCACATGTCACGTGCAGAGATATGCTACTACACAGGTTTCTAGCGTGTGAGAGGTGAGGTAGACTTGAGAGTCCTTGTTTCGTTTCATGCAATAGGTATTGTATCAGAGCTTTTATTAAGCAAGGTATCATCTTGGTCACAGTTGACTTCTTTCTTCCAGCATCCGCGCAAGGAGGACTTTGCTTTTCTCGTACACCAGGAAGGTCACCCAAGTACTGGGCATCACCCGGACCAGGTTCGGTCCCAGCCCTTTGTAAAAACCTGCCAACCCTTCCTTCCTCCACATCTGCGCAACGACATCCCTCGCACTTTTGTATGTGCTGTCTGCATCGTACATCTGCAGCCGTGCACGTACAACCTGATAAGGATATGTTGCGCTTCCAGCAAATGTCTTTGCGAGTCCACTGAGCGCTAAGAAATCTGCTACGCCCAGATCCTTCTGCCCCCCACCAAAATTGTGACCTCTGTAGATCTTGAGCTGTTCGTACGCCATAAATTGTAGGGCTCCGTGCGAGACGCCGAAGAGTGAGGGGACCAAGCCACGGTAGAACCCCAATAGACCTTCTGATCGGTATATTTGTCGCGTGCCGTCCAGTGTGGACTTGTATGCTCCCGGGTGGCTGCTAGAAGTAGACAGCATCCGTGTCTTGATCACCCAGATAGGGTTCGTCGCAACTGCAGTCAATACCCCTGGATCAGGCGTTAGATTATGGCGGTAAGTACATATCAAGAAGATGGCGTACCCGCAGTACCAGACGCGATGAAGAAATCGTAGTACGAAAGTCCGTCGTTGTCGGATCCTCGATATGATTGAATCCAATGTTTGGTCCTGTCATACCACACAAAGTATAAGGCCCAGCTTAACGAGCTGCCAACAAGATTAGGCGTGAGACCCCGGTAGAGGGCGCTGATGGTCCCCTCGTTGCGGACAATTCTTTGTACCAGCCGCAGCGAGCTCCCAAATTGTGAAGGAGACTCTCGATCGACTGGCCGAGATTGTCAACTATCAACATCGGTACGTGGCAGAAGGATCACACTTATGATCTACCTTGTAGCCGTGTTTTGATCACATCTAGAGGGTGAGCAACTAAAGTCTGACACGTTAGGACGAGCATTACACTCCAAGACAACATCGTACCGACGCAATCCCTGCCACAAAGCCCGCGAATGCTTCTATGAGCCCTCGAGGGAGCTGGCGATTCTCATTCGCCATGGCGTGGAGGGTAGGGGACCAAATTTGGATGGTTAAGGCGAAACATGTTTTATTTACAAAAGCTCGACATGGAGAAGAACGTCAAAGCGACTTTGCCATAATTCGGCTTTGATTTGCCACTCCGCCAATGCTTGATCGCGGGATCCAACGCACGCAGCTATAGGGGCTTTCTGTACATTGGTATCTCCCTTTCAATATCCCGTTCCCTATAGATTCCTGCACCAACTATGGCCCCTGCGCTCCCCGTCTATTTTCCTGCAAGATGAATTACTCGGCCAAAGGCGATACAAGCCTGCTTCATGTTAGATTCTTCCCCGGTACATATGCGCTTGCGACACCCACCTTATGAGCGTTGGCTTAGGATTACTCATGGTGTAGCCTACCCAAAGTTAGCATATGCCTCCATTTCGAGTTTAATTCTGGTCGCACCAAGATATAAGATCAACGGAAGATATCCACTAAGCCTTGTTAGCCTGGAAACCCATCAAGAAGAGTAATAGGAGATTATACTAATGGATGGCGACTCTGGAGACGTCAACTATCTTGGTAATCCTTTCCTATGCTCAATTATGAGCAATCTGTATTACTTGTGGTACGTGACAGGATGCATGCATACCTTTGTCTCCTCAGAAGGTTGCCACATCTTGCATGCGTATTGTTGATTTGCGGATTGTGGTTGCTTGATGCTGGATTGTATCTGTAGTGATTTTTTGAAAACGAGCAAGGTTAAGAATTGGCAAATTGACCATTAGATTAAACACGCTAGAAATATATTACAAAGACTATTCGTTACAATACGTGCAATACTTTCGACACCTTTGGTAAAGGTCCTATTTATGTCCATACTGAAGCATCAATATACTAAGCGTCGGAGGATCCAGAAGTCGTCAGCATGTCTGGCGCAAGGCACTGGTAAGTTTAGACTCCTGTGGCGATCTGCGCGACTGACAATCCGCTTAGGGAACAAGACAAGGAAGCTACAGTGTACATTGGGAATCTTGATGAACGAGTATCGGATAGCCTGGTCTGGGAATTGATGCTACAAGCTGGCCGGATAGTCAATGTGCATTTACCGAAGGACCGAGTCACTCAGACGCATCAGGGATATGGCTTCGTAGAGTTCATCAGCGAGGAAGATGCAGAGTACGCAGCAAGAATTATGAACCAAGTCAGGCTCTACGGCAAGCCAATAAGGGTCAACAAAGCGTCAGCGGACAAGCAGAAAACTGTAGAGGTTGGAGCAGAGTTATTCGTTGGCAACTTGGATCCGATGGTTACCGAACAGACTTTGTACGACACATTTGGCCGGTTTGGCAGCCTAATATCTGCCCCGAAGGTACGACCTTCCATTACCGAGCCTCTTATTTAAACCAGTTAATAGTCAACAGGTCGCTCGAGATGACGCCAATCTCTCCAAAGGCTACGGATTCATATCTTTCTCAAACTTCGAAGCTTCGGATGAAGCCATCGCCAACATGAACGGCCAGTACCTCATGAACAGAGAGATATCCGTCCAATATGCATACAAGAAGGATGGAAAGGGTGAACGTCACGGTGACCAAGCCGAGAGAATGTTGGCAGCCCAGGCGAGGAAACACAACGTTCAACCAACAGCTCCGCCGTTGCCAGTAGGCCTCTTTTCTGGAGGGGCACCCAATGCTCCTGCCACAATGATCGACAGCGATGGGGGGCGTCCCGGCAGTGTCGGAGGATTCGTGAATGGGCGGGCAGCCATGCCCAATGGGAATTATCAAAACGGACCTCCACCGCAGCAGCAGCGCCCCGCACCTCCTTCGCAACCTCTACCTGCACCTCCATCAGGCTTGCCCGCGCGGCCGCCACCTTCTCAGGCTGGATATGGCGGTCCCCAAGGCTTTCTGCCTCCGGGGTTCAACCCTCCTCAGCAACAAAACTTCCCCCAATCCGGTGCCCTGCCACCTCCAGGATTTGGACCTCCACCGGGATTTGGACCGCCCCCTGGCCAAGGCCCTCCGCCCGGTATGCCTCCTGGATTTCAACCGCCAGGATTTGGAAGGGCTAGATAGTAGATAATGTTCGGAGGAGCACCGTAGCAGCGAAATCATGAGAAAGTAAAGGACCGAGAGAAAAGATCCGCTGCCGTCTCGATATTCAAGGTCATAAGAAGACTGTATTCTTAACTTATGAGGTGAGCGGATATGTACCGAATAGCTGGCACATTTAGTGACAAGCAGACTAGCGACGATCTTCAGTTTGAGGGGAAGATACCCAGGCCTGTCGCCAGTCTTCGAACCTTTTCTCACCAGCCCTAAACTTGTTCGCATTCTCGTGATTATTCTCATACTCATCAAACTTCTGGACTCCCGAGCCTCATAGGTAAAGAGTATTCGTTCCTCATGCAGACCGGCGCTATATCGCTAAAGGAAGCTCAAACCATACATAACGACGTTCACGAGAAGGATAGTATCTGATCCCCAAAGCGTAACTCGAGGGGTTTACTCCCACTACAAAGCGCACGGCTTATCGACGCCGGTACGCTACATGAAATCGCAGTTAAATTCAAGTAGATTGGTGGTCAAAGCCCGGGACATCTGGTATTGACAGGTCCACTGCCATCTAGTGCTGCCAAACCCCCAAAGCGCCTATGAAAATGACACGAACTTTGGGTCCCTCGGCAACCCATCTGGCCCAATGTTGTTCTTCGCGAATCTCGTCTCGGTGTACATCCTCCTTGCCTCGTCAAAGCCCACCCTCCTGCTTGTCATAATCTTCTGCACTTCCCACTTTGCCTGCTGGTCAAGTCCGGCGCGAGGGTCACCTGCGACGACATTCGTGGAAAGGTCGAAATCAGCAGATGTGAAGCCGGATTCAATATCGTTTGTGAAGGAAGCGGGAAGGCGAGTGTAGATGTTGTTGGGAATAGGCACGAGGTGGTTCCATCGGTTTCGAGTGAGATAGAGAGCTGGGACAGGGTTAGCTGACATCAAAACACCGTAGGGACTTGATGGAGTTTACCAGTTGCAAGGACAAAGGAAGAAAAGGTAAGGGAATAGAGGATGATGCCCATATCTACAAGCCTGCACGGAGGGCTATCATTCGAAAAATTTGAATGACGACGACGACGACGACAATGATGATGATGATGATGATGATGATGATTCTTCATGTGCAGCTCAGCTCAAGTTTCAATTTTCCCCGGCTTGCCAGAGCCTAAGGTACCTTACCTCGCGGTTAACAAAAAAGCCCGCACACCTTTAAATCGCGAAAGTCTTGACAATTTCGCAAGGAATCATTTTCGATAGATACTTTCAGTTCAAAATCTCTAAAGAATCACCTTTTGTACATCTTACAAGGCAAAAGTTTTTCTATTGCTGGCGTGTTTGATAATTTGTGATCCCTTGAAACAATTTAGGGTGTGCGGGCTTTTTTTTGCTACCCGCGAGCTACCTTGGGAGCTTGGGAAAGTTCCCTTTGCCCACGCCAAGCCACTAGCAAAGGCCTAGTGATTCAACCTTGTGCCCTCGTGCCTATGCCTCACAAGCGGAGAGCTTTGGAGTATCATAAGGAGATATTCTCATTTTGGCCGAGAAGGCATTCCGTCGCCAGAGTATCTTGGGTACTTCAGATTCATCTGATGAAGTAACGGTTATTTGTAAGGTAATATAAAGTAAAAATAATAACGATAAGTACCTTAGCGGAAGGCTGTCCGATAATCGCCGAGGCTAATGTAACAATTTTTTTCCGAAAAACCACGAATCTCAAACACGCGACTTTTTTCATTTTATTTATTATTTAATTATATTATAATAAAATATATTTTAAATTATTATTTTATTTAAATTTAATAAATACGAATCAAATTAAATTTTAAAAAAGCAAAAAAAAAGCTATTAAAAATAAAAAAAGAGACACACATTTTGAAAATTTCGATATTTTACTCTTTTATATTTTATTACTTTTATAATATTAATTAATAAAGATAAAAAATCGCGCGTTTGTTAATTATTTTTTTAAAAATATATTTTTTACTTTTTATATCGTATTTACTTTTATATAAATCATTATTATATAAAATATATTTTATAATAATATTAATTTATATATAATTACTTAAATATTTAAGTTTTTATCGATATATCGAAATTTAAAATATTTATCGCTATTATAATATATATAAAAAATTTCATTTTTATTATTATTTATAATTATTAAAAAATTAATAATGTTATTTTTATAACTTTTATTTTTATTGAAAAAATGATTCGAAATCGATATTTTCTTTTAAAAAAGTATATTTATTATTTAAATCTCAGCGAAGAAAACTTTATAATTAAAAAAAAAAAAAAAAAAAAAAAAACTTATATAATACAAAAAGCTTCAATTATTTACGAACGAAATTCGAAAAAATTAAAGAATTTTGCGTATTTTCAACTCTTATATAATAATTAATAAATGTATAATTAAAGAAATAAAGCGAATATATTATTTTATTATAATGTTAAATAAGTTAATTTCGAAAAAATATAAAATTTTTGCAATCGATAATAAAAAATATCTCTATAATTATTTATGATTTTTTTTATATAAAACTTAAAAGATAAATTGAAAGTTAAAAAATTAAAAAACACATTAATTATAATAATTATATTAATTATTAATATATTACTTTTTAACATTTTTCTCTTTATAAATTTTTTTTTTAATAATTTAAAATTAATTGTAATTTTAAAAGTTAAAGAAATTGCGATATGTGAGAATATAAAATTAATTCGAAAAAATCTTTCAAATTGACTTATAAAAATGAAATAATAATTTTTTAAAAATATTTTGTACGAAGTTTTTACGATAATAATATAGAATAATGTTTTTATAATAACTTGATAAAATAACAATCTTGTTTTAACATTTATCATTGTATATAATATTTAAAAGATTAATAATTTCAATTTTTAAAAAGAGAAAACGTTTTAGCAAAATTAATATAAACGCTTATATTATTTATTTACTTTTAAAGAAAATACGATATTTCAAAAAAGAAAATAAAGATTTTTAAACTCTTTTTTCATTACAATAAATATATAAAAGAAGTTAATTAATTTAATGCTTTAATAATTATATATATTAATTAACGAACTTATAATCGCAATTAAATATCTTTATTTTATTAACATTTAAATAAAAATCTTTTAAATGTTTTTAAATTATATAAATCGATAAAATAATGTCGTTAAAAGTATTAAAGATTTTTAAAATATATGATTATAAAATTGTTAAAAGAAGATATAAGAGATCATTGTAAACGTTTGTTATCATTTTTTATTATCGTATTTTCAAAGCCTTTACGAGATAATTATGAGTGATAAAATATGAAAAATAATCGCACGTGTGTTATATATCGCATAAACATTTAAAATAGAGATTTTAATAAAGAAATAGATATTAATAAGGGTGGTTCGCGAAGTAAAAAAAAAAAAAATCATATATGCAATATTTTTTTATCTCGCAAAAAGAATTATATAAAGTGATTTTATAATAAAGAGAATATTACAAAGTTTACGAAATAAATAAATAATTTTAATAATAAATTATAATGTGATAATAAATTAATAATGTTGATAATAATGAGAAAAAGTAAATTTGTTACATTTCGACGATTATTAAATAAATAATATATATTAAAAGCGCGAGCTACTTAGTAATAAAAAGCTTAATTTTCTTTATATAAAATTAATAACAATTTATTACATTATTTTATTTAGTTAATATACAAATTTTTTATAATAAATATTATATATAAATAAATTAAAAAATTAAAAATATAATATTAATAAATATATTATTATCTTTAATAAATTTAAATTTGAATATATATTATTTAATATAATTATTATATATATATATATATATATTTATTTATTATTATATATTTAAAACTTTATTATAATTATAATTATAATTATAATTTTTATATTTTATTTTATATTTATATTTTGTTTATTTTACTTTATTAATTATTGTAAAATAATAAGATTTTTTTTTAATAAAATTATATAATAATTAAATAATTACGAAATTTATAATCGTAATTACCAATTTTAATAAATAAATTATTAAATAAATTAATAACTACGAGTAAAGATTAAAATTGCAAATATATAAGACTTTTATTAAATACATTAAAAGCGCATTTTAATTGCGTAACACGTAATTTAATAAGCGATTTAAACGAGTTTTATTGATTTATTTTAAATATTTTCGCATTTATAATTGTTTTCTCTTTTAAAAAATTTAATTTTTAAATTTTAATATAATTGCGTATTATAATTTTATGTTTACGAATTTATTAAATTTATTTATATTATTAATTATTAATTAAACGTAATTTAAATTAAGATTTATTATTTTAATATACATAAATTACTTATCGCAAATCTTTATAAATACGCAAATATATTTATATATTAAAATCGCGATAGCGTAATTATAAACATTATTATTTTGATTAATAAAATGCGAGCATTTTATATTTATATTATAATATTTTATTATCATTATTACGAAATACTATTATCGTTGTTATTATTTTATAATTATTATAAATTTAATATTATTATTATTTACAAATCGCGTTAATGAATTTAGATTTTTATTTTTATTTTTATTCTTAAAATAATAATAATATTAACATTAACATTAACATTAATATTAATATTAAAATTAATTTTTTTGTTTACTTTTTTTATCGTAATAATGCGATAATAAATTATATAATATCGTAATAACGAAACGTATATATAAATTAAAATTATAATAAAATAAAATTATGATTATTTAATTTAATTAATCTTATTTACAATAAATATTTAAAAAAGTATTTAAATTTACGTAATTAATTACGAAAATTGACGAGTTTTATAAAAATTATATTAATAATATTAATAATATTTTTAAACATTTTTCGTCGTCGTCGTAATTTTAATAATCGATTTATTTATAAATTGAAAATTAACAATACGAGAACTTTAATTTATAAATGTAATTATTTTTATTTTTATTTTTATTTTTATTTTTATTTTTATTTTTATTTTTATTT